>CABHPP010123573.1:20729-47465 GCA_902168425.1 Peromyscus attwateri
GGGAAGGAGCTAGGGTTAGGGTTAAGGAATCTGGCTAACTTGTCCAAGATCAAAGAGAATAGTTGGCTCTAGATCTGCATTACTTCACAGCCCAGTTCTTTGTTGGGGTGGGGTGGGGACAAATGGGGTGCAAAAGAGATGAGAGGAGAGGAAGGAAAAGAAGAGAGGAGAGAGAGGGATGGAGAGATGAATGGAGAGAGAGAGAGAGACAGAGAGAGAGAGAGAGAGAGAGAGAGAGAGAGAGAGAGAGAATGATATCCTGCTAGGTAGCCTGGGCTTGTCTGTCCCTTGACATCCTTCTGTCTTAGCATCTTGACTGCTGTGGGGACAAGAGTGTATGTACCATCATGCTCAGCGAGAGCCCCAGTTCCTAACTACACAACTACATGGCCCTCAAAGCATGTGACAAGAAGAAAAATTAGTAGTCTTTTAACTGAGGGAGGGAGGAAAGGACAAGGGAGGAAACCAAACTAAGCAGAACTAACTAGGCCATTTTGAATCAATAACCCTTGGCAACGTATGACGAAAGTACATATGAGGAAAGAGTGACACTGGCCTGGGGTCTGAAGCTGGATAATTGTTGGGGATTCCTGGAGAACTGCTTTCTGAGCAAGGTTGTAGGATCTCTGTGTGAACATGTGGTTCTGTTCTTGATGCTCAATATGAGGCCATCAAGTATAAGAATTCTTCCTTCCTCATCCCTCAGCTTCATTTATTTACTTTTTAAATCTTTTTTAAATTTTCGTGTGTGTGTGTGTGTGTGTGTGTGTGTGTGTGTGTGTGTGTGTGTCAGCATGGGTTTATGTGTACCACATTCATGGAGATCCCTGAAGAGGTCAGAGTCATCAGTCCCCTGGACTAGGGTTATAGATGATCGAGAGCCACCTGATATGGGTGCTGGTAAGTGAACTTCTTCTTCTACAAGGGCAGTAAGCTCTCTTAACTACTGAGCCACCTCTCTAGTTCCCCCATTTACTTTTTATTGGTTGATACAATTGACTCCATTTTGATCTGAGAACTTCCATCTGTTTCCTTTATTTCATCATTAGTAAATGGAAGCAACACATGCACAATACAGGAAAGGCATCAAATTGAAATGCTAATAAAAGCAATGATGCATAATGCTCTGGCTAGACACGCCCCTGAAGTCCCCAGATTTCAGTGTGCCAAGTTCCCTGTGTTTGGCTTCCAAAACTTCCCATATCCCAATTTAAAATTCTCAGATTCCTTAACAATGTTTTCTGGCTAACTGAATTCACAACATGAGGTATTTTCTTCTTCCCTTACTGAATACCATAACATCTATCTAGAACTGTATTAAATGATTCGTCACTAGAGTTCTGTTGCAAAATGATGTGTGTACACACAAAACTGCTTCAATGATATGTGTTTAAAACATAATTTTATATGTCTTTTACTAGTACTGATTTATTTAAAGAAAGAAGCTGAGGCAGGACATGGGAAGGAAGAGAGCTCCTCACCCTGGAGTCTGGTTAAGTCTCTCACTAGCTGAGCAGCAGGAACTCCAGCACAATTAATATTTATGATAGAGGTTACTGACAGAGACATTATATCCCTTTCTTATATATATATATATATATATATATATATATATATATATATTTTATATTAAAATGGCAGTGTTGCCTAGATATGTTCTGGGAATCTCAGATGAGACTATTAATTTTGTTTACAAATAGTCTAACTTTCTGCATCCTTGTGGTCTAGACTTTTATTTTACCAAATTTAATCCTGTCAGGTATAATTAAAAAAACCACCTAAATATCTCATTTAATTTCCTTAAAAATCCTTTGAAAATAACTTTTATAATTACCAAAATTCTTGGGGCTGGAGAGATGGCTTACATGGTTAAGAGCACTTCTTGTTCCTGTACAGAACCTGAGTCCAATTTCCAGCACCCATATGGCTGCTCACAACTGTCCATAACTCCAGTTTCAGGGGATCTGATGCATTCTTCTGACCTCCAAGGGCACTTGACATGTACATAGTGTACAGAGGAATATACAAGCAAAATACTTATATATATAAAATAAGTGTTCTCTAATTACCTATCTATCCATATATACACATATGGATAGATAGATGACAGATAGATAGATAGATAGATAGATAGATAGATAGATAGAAGATTGATAGATAGATAGACAGATCTATTTTAAAGAGAATGAAGTTTGACTCCTTGAGAAGTCCATAATTATGCTCTTCTCATAACACAGATCAGGTGGCAGGAAATGGACCAGTGGGTAAGTTCAATTCTAAGTAAATAAAATAACTCTGGGACTTTGTACTCCTGTGTGTGTTCTAGAGAACATATCTGCCCAGTGCTGTGGGTGACGAGTGCCAGATGCATGTGCCAGATGCACGGTGGCTGCAAGACCCAAGTGACCCTGAGCGATTCTTCAAAGGGCAGGCGGTGAGCAACATCTGGAAATGCTCTAGCTATGGCTTAGGTCACTTAAAAAGGTACTGCGTTTCCACAATATGGAGAAGGAATTTTGGGGGTGGGGGGGGAGGGGTAGTCTAAAGACACGATGTGACTCTGTTTTTGGCTGTCACTATTGAAAGGTAGACCTCAAAGAGTCACAATTTCTGGGGGCAATCCTGTGCTGGGGAAAGGGGGAAGCTGAAGTCTGCTACCAGTGGCAGAAGGAACACCTTCACAAGAATTCTGAATGCTGAATACTTAAATCTCTCTCTCTCTCTCTCTCTCTCTCTCTCTCTCTCTCTCTCTCTCTCTCACACGCACGCACGCACGCACGCACGCACACACGTGCAGCTTTCACCCTAAAGGGTAAATTAAAGAGATAGTTTATTTTGGAGCCATTTGAGGGGCCATGGCCTAGCAACACAGGTTTAGATTATGCCAATTCCACGCTCCAACATGAAGCAGTTTCGTGTAGTTTTACAGTTTTACGGAACAAAGATGTTCATAAACCTAGGGGAGTTTAAAATACCTTGGTGGAGGCAACAGAGAGGCCATTACAACAAGATGGGAGAAATTTTCTACAGGGAGCAGGTACTGTCTGATGACATCTTTAGCTTTGGGGTTGGTGGAAGCTAGAGGTATGCTGAGTTAATAGATTTTAAAGGAGTTTTAATCTGTTAGTCACAAGATGTTAGTTTTGACATGGAGATGGGCACAGAAGATAACCTGAGATAATAGTGTTAGCCTCTGGGCTTGCAACATTCCACCTCTCCACATCACAGTACTTTTAATCAGTAAATTAGTCGCTGTAGACACAGATTTTTCCAGAAAATTTCATTCACAGCACCCTCTGTTGGCCAAGCACTACATTTTGTACACACAGGGGGCTACATATTATTTATGACCCCTCTAAGTGTGATAGCTAAGAAAAACTCCTTCTTAGTTAACCCCAAACCTCAGTAGGCCCTCAGTCCTTAGCACAACTGACTCCATGATAGAAGTGCCATTCAGGTCATAAAACTCAGCACATAGACAGTACCACCTGCCAAAATGAGAACAAAGACCTAATCCAACAAAGTCCATAGTTCTGGGAAAGTCTCTAAATGTTCTAACCTTGCTTTTTTGCTTCCGCAGCTCCACTTCTGACTAACTGTTCTTGTTAACTAAAGTATATCAACCCAGAATATGTTTTTTTGTGCTTAAAAGCTCTCTTTGAGAAAGACTCAGTGCTATACTGGGTGTTCGGGATCCCAGTGCAGTCACCAGGCAACTAATAAAGATTTTCTATAGGTCTAAATCCATGCCCAAGCAGTCTTATCTGGTGAATACCCCACAACATTAGGTCAGAGGCTAACCCTACTAGCAGCCTGAGGCTGTTGTAAAAATTTCAAGAATTCCAGGAAAGCAGATGACCCTGCTGTTCTCTCATATCTACAGAAGAACATCTGCAATAGCAAATTGTGGCCTTTGTCTTTGAAAGTGGCCTGTCCCTTTACCTGGGCCCCAGTTCTAGATCCAACCATGGGAACTGAGGACATCTGCAGCTTAAAATAAAAAACTAATTATGATTTAAATGGAGTCCGTGGTCTCTCTCGATGTTTTCTAACCCTGTAACCAGAGCTATGGAGCTCTTTCCTAGGATTAGCAGATGTAGATGAGGCTGAGCAGTGGGTAGGACAACAGTCTTGGGGGCAAGAAGAGCTTTAAAAAGGCCATTGAGAAAGAAACTCTTGGATCACAGCAAAACTATTAGCCATCCTAGACTGGATCCGACATAGCATTTATATGTGACATGTAGTAGGACTACTAGAAATAGCATTTATTTGTGACATAGAATAGGACTACTAGACATAACATTTATTTGTGACATAGAATAGGACTACTAGAAATAACATTTATTTGTGACATAGAATAGGACTACTAGACATAACATTTATATGTGACATAGAATAGATTTAGTAATCAAGAAGAGAACACAGTTTGGCTAGGGCAGGTAACAGATGAAGGAAAACGTGTATTTTAAGTAACCAAATTTTACATATTTTAAAAACTAGATTGGCTATTTGACCTCCTCCTGTATTCACAGTTAATTGTACTGTATGAACTGTCTTACTTATATTTAAGTAGTTAGAAATGGGGACTTAGAAGGAGTCACTATGGTCCCCTTTTTATTAGCAAAACAGAAATGTTGTCTAATTAATTTTTAATCTAGGCTGATTGTACTAGAGGACACTTCAGATACTAATTAAATCAAGAAACACCAATCCTTAAGGTGGAAAATATCATGTGCATTGTTGTTAAAGACTGATGTCTTTTATATAATTTGGATGAAAAAGTTAACCCAAATCTTCAGGTATCTCTAGCTAGAGTAAATGGAATTAAAGTTTAATTTTAAAAACTAGATTTTTTTTATCCAAATTACACAGGATAATTAGAATACATACTTACATACGTACATACATAGATACACACAGAAAGACAGTGAAAACCCTTGAATCTTTTAAACACTAGTTTTGAATAAAGTAGAGGTTTAGGGTAAGCAGTCATGGCAACAACAAAAACATTATTAAATGAAAGGACATCATATCTTCATTTGTAACTTCATTAAACACCGAGATTAGTATTATTTTTATCAGTTAGAAACAGATCCAGTCCTGCTGAGCTGAAGCCCTGGGGACAGTTGAGCATCCTCTGCCTGCACACCAGATAACTGGAATGCAGTTTAGTGGGACTGTCATCTTCACAGTGTTGAGTGCTTCTTAGGGAGTCTAAGAAAGGAGACTGCACCATTCATTGGTCTGTGTGTCATTGATTCTTGGGGCTGGTTTTACTGGTATGGTTTTGATGAACCCATGTGTTCATGTGTTGCCAATCTACTTTGATAAGTTCATAATTGGTACCTTTTCACATTGAAGTTATTTAGCAGTCTGTTTCATGGGTTGTGATGGTCAGTTGGTGGCATCTATGTGTACAAACAAAATTCAGGGTCATCTTGCCTCTGCATTTGTACTCAGAATGGAATCAATTGCTGCTTTGAGAAATGGAGTCATCCAGGGCACAGCTTTCACACAGTAGAGAACCTAATCTTCTAAGGATAGCAGGTGACTTAAAGGATCTCACAGCATAGCTTTTTGGCATGTGCACGTGAGTACAGTGCCCTCAGAGGCCAGAAGAGAGTGTCACATTCCCGGGAGCTAGATGGAGTTATAGGCAATTGTGAGCCATCAGATGTTAGTGCTAGGAACTGAACTTGAGTTCTCCAGAAGAACAGGAAGTTCTCTTAACTGCTGAACCATCTCTCCAGCCCTTGCTTTCCTATTTTCATTGACAGGCTTAAGTTAAGTATGCTTTTGTTCACTATGCATGTCTTTTCCCACGAAGCATCTGCTATTAATCATGTGCGTGTCTGACCATGTTTAGCATAAGAAGTAAGTAGTAGTTCTTGCTAAAGCTCACTCACAGGACACACTTTGCTCACTGTGCATGCATCTGAAATAAGTATAGGCTGGTTCAACCCACTACAGCCTCTAGTTCCAAGACATGTTTTGCTTTCTTTTAAGCATTTCTCTTTCTCTCAACTCTCATGCGTACACTTACATTAACATATCTTTAATGAAATCACCAAGTCTGCTTCATAAATTGGCAAATCTAAAAGTTCCTTTCAGTATCTGAGTTACAGTCCATGGAGGTCCTGAGGAACTCCTCAGGCTGCCAAGGGCGGCAGTGTTTCCTCACCAGTGACAAAATCAGTTGGACAATTGAAGTGTGACACTTCTGTGAGGAGCCCACACCCATGCTTTCAGCTGTGTCTTACTTTCACAGGAGCACCTCTCTTTCTTTGCATAAGCCCGTATTCAAATATCTTTAACAAACTCTCCACTCCGACAGTCCTGAAATCCTTCTTGGCTTCAAAGCAGCAAGTTTCAGTTCAGCCGGAGTCAAGGTCCTGACACGTCTGAAGGCACTCTTCAGACTGCACAGCATGGCGATGCAGAACATGGTCTCTGTCCCCTCATCACAGGCACCTCATTAGGACAAAGAGATCCACTGACACACCCCACCTCGAGTGTCCAGAGTGTGCTGGCATGGGCTTAACTGTTAGTAAAGGGAGGGTGAGAAGTATGTATATCTGAGTATTCTGGTCAATGTAGGGTCCTGTCTATCACTGACTCATCATTGTCTCAGCTCCAATATCTCCTGCAAGGTGGTCTGATAAGTTGCAAATATGTTTCTGGGATACAAGCCCCCCTCTAGTTAGCTAAAGGCTTGAGCCTTTTTCTTCTCATAGCAAGACATTCTTGAGGGGATTCCAATTTCTTGGGGGCCACTGTGTCAATAGTTTGATAGCCAAAGTAAAGGACACAAGAATATTTTAGAATATTTTCATTTCTGTCATGCCATTTACAAAATTTCCAAAATGTAACACTTTGGCATAAGGATTAGTTTGAGTGAAAGATATTTGAAAAGCAGCAGATGCTCAAAGGGCATTCCCTTGTCCCCTCTTCTCCCTGGAAACAATTAAAAACCCCCACATGAAAGACACCCTCCTTGTACTAGGAATAAAAGAACACTCCTCAATGGGGAGCCAGAACAAATAGGATTCTATGCAAACAGACCCCGTTAAAATAATTCCTATTCCCCGTTAGCCTCCTACAGAATTTAGTTAGTTTTCTGTAATTTTGTCTCTTTGTTCAACTTAATATAAAAACATTCAGATGTTACCTTTTCTCTGAATTTTCATTTCTTAATTGGGGCTCCCCAGTCCATGAGACTTGGATTAGTGTTCTGTCATTTCACCATTGTCAATTTAGTTCTTATGCCCAGCGGGGAACCCTGAGGACATGGTGGCAACGTTCTGCTTTTCCTACTCAAAAAATCATTTGAACTAATTCCATTATGTGTTTCCTTGAAGAGATACAATGAAAAACAAATGCAAACACAGAAGGTAATGACTGATTTCTCTTAAGATTTATTTTTAATAGTGTGTATGTGGGGAGGTTGAGCTAGTGCCTACAATGGGCAGTAGCACCGGTCTTCCCGAAGCCGGGCTTACAGGTGTTTTGAATTCCAATCCTGTGCAACAGCAGTATACAGTTTACTGCTGAGCCCTTTCTCCAATTCCATAAAGGCTGATTTCCGATTAAGCAAAAATATTAACCACATACATCTCTTTCCTTCTTGTTTAAATCCTGCTAGTATCACTAAAGGATGAAAAAGGTGTATTTATAAGAAAAAAAAAAAAAGAGCTGAGGTGATGGCTTAGACAGTAAAGTGCTGGGCAAGAGAAGCTGAGCTCAGGCCCCCAGAAACCACTTGAAAGAGCCGAGTATGGCAGCACACAACTGTGATCCCAGTGCTGGGAAGGTAGCGACAGGAGGATTGCTGGCTTGCAGGCCAGCTAGTCTATCCAAATCAATAAACTTCCAGTTCAGTGAGAGATGCTATCTCAAAAAAGAAGATGGTGCTGGGAATGACGGTACACATCTTTAATCCCAGAACTTGAGAAGCTGAGGCAGGAAGGTCTCTGTGAATTTCAGGCCCATATACTCTATATAGAGAGACCCTGTCTAAAACAAAAACAAATAAAACAAATTAGGAGGAAAAATAACTGAGAAAGACACCCAACAAGGAAGAAGAGGAAAAAAAGAAAAACAGAAAGACAGAGACTAGACAAGATAGGAGTAGGTGTAACAGAGTGTTTTGTCCAAGGAAAAAGAGCTACTGTAACTGAAGAAGGGATCCCCAACAGGGGGAAACTAACGTGACATGGTGAACCATTGAGAAACTGGGGGCACAGAAGCACCAGGAGCCACTCAGGTGGTTTTAAGGAATGTATTAAAAACGGAGAACTGATTAAAAATCCTGCATGGAGCATGGTCCTCCACCCAAACATGACTGCCTGGAACAACAGGTGAGAATCTTGGCACTACAGGTTTTCTTCCCTTGGGAGAAAGCCAGTGCAGGTGAGCACCAGAGATGGAAGAGCACATCCTGGGCTAAGGTGGAGAATTAAGCCCTCCACAGAAGCCAAGAGCTCCTTTGAGGAGGTACCATCTGGCGTGGTTTCCTTTCACTATTAACGATCTTGTTTTTAATTTGACATGGTGGCTTGAATGACAATGGCCCCCATAGGCTCATATGTTTGAATGATTAATTCCCAGTTGTGAAACTGTGTGGGAAGGATTGGATGTCACCTTGCTGGAAGAGGTGTGTCACTGGGGGTGGGCTTTGAAGTTTCAATGTTTCCCCAATTAAATGCTTCCTTCTATAGACTGCCTTGGTCATGGTGTCTCTTTATAGTAACAGAACAGTAGCTAAGACACCATATAACATAACTTTCATGTATTTCTCTTGGCCATATCTTATGGACTTGACTGTGTTCTCGATAGATATGAGGGGGTCTACAATCAAATGAGATCAGGCCACTAAAGGAAGCGTCACCTGTCAAGTGAAGAGCTATGTGCCACTCACTGCCATGGATGCTGAAGCTATGTTGCTTCATTTTGTCTTAAAACAAAATCATACAAAGTAGGCTTAGCAACGTTATTTTCTCAAATCACAAATGTAGTAAGAGGTGGTTTGGAGTCCTAAGCCAATGGGTTCATGCTAATCCCTTCAGCTCAGGGCAGGTTGGGGAACAGGTCTCTGGCAACTTTGAGATGGTTTTCTTTTGATTTGTTTTGTTTTGTTTTGTTTTTCAGGACAATGTTTCTTTGTGCAGCCCTGGCTGTCCAAGAACTCTGTAGACCAGGTTAGCCTCGAACTCACAGAGATCCACCTGCCTCTGCCTTCCGTGTGCTGGGATTAAAGGTGTGCGCCACCACTGCCCAGCTGCTTATGAATTTTTAATTGCCAGCTGGAGATTATGTCTTCATTAATGTCTCAAACTTCTAGCTACCAAATTAATAATCTATCACAAGTAAACGTCACACATTTGAGAACTTGCTCAGCAATATGTATCACAGTTTATTTTGCTTTGTAGATCAGATTATCCTATAGACCCGTGGCTCTATCACACATCTACAATAAACATGTTTGCATTTATTGATGAAATGTATGAAGGCACTGTTAACAGAAAAAAATCAAGGCAAAAATTTATAACATGCTATTTTAATATACAAGTCCCAATGTCTGGGGCTGGAGAGATAGCTTAGAAGCTAAGAGGAGATCAGATCCCAATATCCATGTAATAAGCTGGATGTGTATGGGGACCAGATAATTTGAGAAATCCACAGAGTCTGCTTAAGGGGCAAGGAATTTATGAGGAGATAGAAACTCACTACAGCACGGGAGATTTATCGTAGGGTCCTGGAAAGCCGAGCTATGGTCCATGCTGTTCTTCTGCCTGGTCTGTCTCAGCATCCAAAACCACAAGGGAGAGAGAGCTGCCTATGTGCATCCCAGGTCTTAAGGGTCCGTGAGGCCATGCCCCAGGGACAGGTACTTTAAGGCCATAGGCAGGTGGAACACTTACCTACTATATCTCTAGGGGCGGTGCTTCAAGGTCATAGACAGAAAACCCACTACAGATGTGTGCCTGCATGTGCCTGTAATCCTGACATTGAGAAGGGCAGAGAAAGGAGAATCATTGGGACTTGCTGTCTGTCAGCCCAGCCAAAGAAAAAAACAAATCAAAACAGGAGCTCTGAGTTCAATAAGAGACCCTGTCTCAAAAAGAATACTGCAGAGTGATAGAGTGATGGCAGATGCCCTTCTCTGGCCTCTGTGTACATGCATACAGACACATATGCACCCACACACACGTACACACGTGCACACATAAAAACATACATGCATACACATAGACATAAACACATGCACACATATGCACACATACTTGCACATACACATGCACACATATGTATGCATGGATGCACACAAATATGCACATGTGCACACACACCATACAATGCACACACACATATACACATGTACACACACATGTGCACATGTATGCACACACACAAATGAATGAGGGCATTATTTTCTTTCCACATTTGAATGGACTGGATCGGCTGGCACTCTGCTTTGTATGAGCAGACCACCAGGAATACCTTGTGCATAAAGAAAGATCATTTGTCAAAATCTAAGAAACCTCAACAATGGTCATAAATGTCTGTGATGATAATTACTACTTATCCAAGGAATTCAGTGACTCTGGAGCACACTCCACACTTCAGATCAGAACCCTCCCAGATCTTTTCATGACCCAGGTGGTTCCCAAATGTGCTTCTTTTCTGCTGCCAGGAAAGCATTCACCCATGCCTGAACTGAAGGGCATGCTACAGAAACCCAGGTTTCTGTTTAACGCGGCCATAAAGATCTCATCCTAAACTGGGGGCAAAAGTAGGATGAAAGTTATTTAGTCACAAACAACACTGCTTCTCTACCTCTTGACATCTCATTTATGTTTTCTGTCAGCCATGCACACTCCTGAGTTTATCCTTGAAGTAAATCATGCCCCGTTCAGTAAAGCAGCCCTCAGCATCTTTCCAAGCTGTACTTTTCTCTGTGTCTTGTCTAAGCAGAAAGAAGAGGCTGTCTAAACCAAGGGTCTGCTGGTAGGAATCTCTCTTGTGAACCTAGAGGGTATAATTAGTGGGGTGAGCTGGACAAGGTAGCCCAGGGGTGTGTATGCTTCAGGGAATGAGGGAGTGGTGATTGCAGTTCAAGGAAGAGAGTCTGAGAAAATCCTAAAAAATTAAAGTTTGAATCCAGTCCTGGGAATTCCAGCAAAGCTCTAGGTTAGTCACCTGGGAACAGCTCAGAGGGGCGCTGTTCCCCCACGCTGGCTTTTACAAGTTCAAAATACAGGACAGAAGAGAGACTGTCACGTGAGAAGCCCTGGGAGTCAAACTCAAACAGGCCTAGCATCAAATGTGGGACCTTGTTAAAATAAGATTCTAATTCAGCAGACTTCAAAGCAAGAGACAAAGACTATGAACCTGGGTTTTTAACAAGCAAACCAAGGGACTCTGATGAAGACATTCCATGGCCACATTTTTCAAAGGAATTGAAATGTTATAGTCATGCTCAGCTATGGTCACCACCGGCAAAGCACTCTCCAGTTTAAATGGTGTGTGTGTGTGTGTGTGTGTGTGTGTGTGTGTGTGTGTGTGTGTCTGTGTCTGTGTGTCTCCTATGTGAGTACACTGCAAGGTGTCTCTAACAGTCATGCCACCGCAAATTAAGTACTATCAATAAAAGCCCAGCCCTAGAAGGCAAGGAGTATAGCAAATGATAGGATGGCTTCCTAATTGCAGGGCACAGCAACATACAACAGCCTTTAGGGTTATTGTATAATAATGGTGTCACAGGTCACAAACCTCTAGGGCAAAGTTTATAAATTAGCACTGCGAGATCATTTCTATAGCACTGTTTGTTTTGTTTGGGGGGAGGGATGTGGGTTTGGATTTTTTGTTTGTTTGTTTGGGTTTGGGTTTGTTTTTTTTTTTTGGTGTAATTTGTGATTCAAAGGCAATATAAGCAATACAAGGCTAAGGTTGTAGCTCAGCAGTGGAGCACATGCCTACCATGCACAGGTCTCCATATTGACTCTCTCTCAGTCACATGATAATATGTCTATCGTTAGTCAGCTTAGTGTTTTACAACTGAGAAAAAAGACCTTCATAAAGCTGTCAAGGTTATTCAGATTTAAAAAAAAAAAGCCTAAAGTCCCTAAGAAATGATGAGATAAGAAGTCAGCTGATAGTGAACACGCTGTTGTAAAGCAGAAGCTAATTCAAGTCACGCCAAACTGTGGACAGGTGCTTTTGAAGGAAAGAGGGCATGACTTCAAGGGCAGTGACACCCAGTGACACAGATGTCCATCAGCATTCAGCAACGGTGGGGCTTGTCAGGTGTTCAAAACAGTTTCCGAAATCCTCAGGATGAGGAGATAAGTCTCTGTGGTGTTCTTTGTCTTGCTTTGTGCAGTTGTGGGAACAAGGACTACCTGTAAAGCTCATTTCTATTAGGATTCAATCTGTTGCCACATTGCTTTCTGTTTCTAATGTTGTGTGAACTCTGATTCACAGTGTGCATGGCTGGCCCACTGCCGTCCCTCCCTGTGTGTGGCTGGCCCACTGCCGTCCCTCCCTATTTGCTCCTGCACTTACACTGGTTTTTACTGAACTCTTTCCTTCGCTCTTTTTGCTGTCACTACGTACAAAGACACCCACCCAAATTTGCTTTCTGTTGCTGCTTTGTGGCAAACTTGTTTGTTTTTATGTGTGCACCATGTGTGTGCAGTGCTTGCAGAAGCCAGAAGAGGGCATCAGATTCCTTGGAAGTGCAGTTACAGATGGTTGTGAGCCACCTTGTGGGTGCTGGGAATTGAACCCAAGTCCTTTGGAAGAGCAGCCAGTACTCTTAACTGCTGAGCCATCTCTCTAGCCTCATTATGGCCATTTTTATTTATGTATTTACTCTGTCCATATTGACTATGCAGAATTCATTTCAGTGTATTTTATGTCTTTTGGGGAGAGTACTGAAGATGAACCCATGACTAAATGTATATTCTACCACTAAACTAAACTCTCAGGCACAGTGGCTCACTTTTTTATATAACTCATTGCATTTGATAAACTATAGACCCATTTTTTTACTTTTACAGCACAACATGTATGCTGGGAAACTTAATTTACCAGTCAATTTGTGGTCTTTTATTTCTCTTCTGGGTTGTAATATATAGTAGTAGTCAATGTATTTTTTTAGGAGCCAGGTGTTCAGTACTTTTCAAAAGGTAGTGGGGTGTTCCATGAGGCACACAGTAATATGTAAACAAGACTATCTTTCCTTACAGAGTTGCTTCACAATCACCTCTAATGCAACTTTAGAAATAGGTCTCTATTGAGTGCTTATTATGTGGCAACAAATTTACTGTAGATTATTTAATCTTTATGATTTCCCTGAGAAAAGAGTGCTATTATTGTCCTTATTTTACATGTGGTACAAATGATACTCAGTGACAGGAATCAAGTGGCCCAGGAGAGATTGCCAGACCACACAAGTCCTGCCTCTGTCTATGAAATCCCATCTGCTCCAAGGGGACTCCCTCTAGCTTCTGCTTTGAACACTGGCCAAGAAGGACATCAAGGCAGGATCAGCTATTTCCGTGCCTTTGGAGGTCAGCAGTGAACGGAAAGAGCCACAGTCAGTAGGGATACAGTTTGGCTCAGGGGTGAGGCCCTGGGAGTTAGACCAAGGGCCTTGTTTGTGCTAGAACACTTTACCACTGTGCATCTTCAGCCTTTAAAAAAAAGATTTTTTAAAAAATTTTATGTGTATGGGTGTATACCACATGTGTGCCTGATGTCCACAGAGGATAGAAGAGGACATTGCATCCCCCAAAGCAGGAATTATAGGTGGGTGTTAGTTTACATGTGGGTGCTGAAAAAAAAAAACAAAACCTAGGTCCTTTGGAAGAGCAGCCAGTACTTTTAACTGCTGAGCCATCTCTCCAGCCCCCCCCCTCTCTCTCTCTTGAGACAGGATATCACTAAGTTACCCAGGATAGCCTTGAACTTTCTCTTTCATCTAGATCAGTGGTTCTCAACCTGTGTGTTCTGACCCCTTTGGGGTCTCATGTCAGATATTCTGCATATCAGATATTTATTTACATTATGATTCATAACAGTAGCAAAATTACAATTTTTAAGTAGCAATAGAGTATTTTTATAGTTGGGAGTCACCACAACATGAGGAACTGTATTAAAGGGTCATGGCACTAGGAAGGTTGAGATCAACTTACCTAGGGCGTCCTTGACTTTTTGATCTTCCTGATTTAAAATCTCAAGTGGCTAGTACCACTAGGCTTAGTATATGGCTGGAATCTTAAACGTTCTTCTGAAGGCCATGTATTGAATGCTTGGCCAGCAGCTTGCAGCTCTATTGGAAGGTAGTGGAACACTGGTGGCAGAGGAAATGCAGTCAGGACATTGGGGTGTATCTGTGGAGGGACATACGGACATAAACTCCACCTCCACCCTTGATTCCTGGGTTCTACGAAGTGAGCAGCTTCACGCTTACATGCCCCTGTCTTACTATAGGTCCAAAGATGGACCAAGAGAAGCTCCTCTGTGAAATGCATCTTTAGATTACAATACTGTTAAGAAGTAAAGTTGCCTTCACTTATCCATCCACTGAATAGATATGTGTTCTGGATACTGGTAATCAAATGTAAACAAAATAGCTAAGACCTTGTCCCCATGGAGTTCACTCTCTAGTAAGAGGGAAACAAATTTCAAAATGTAAACAAATCAACAGGATAGTTTCAGAGTACGAACCGAGAGCCCACTAAACAGGACATACAAGTATCTATTTTAGATGACAATCAGAGTGAGGGGAACCAGAAAAACATCTGCCAAGGGGCACAGGAGCAGAGGTCTAAAGCATGAGAACCAGATATGTGCAGAGCATCCCAGGCCTAGGGAGAAGCTGGGTGTGTTCAAGGAAGAGAAAGAAGGACCCTGTGGGGAGCACAGAGACCACAGGACAAGAGGTAGAGAGCAGAAAAGAGAGAGGCAGGTAAGGCAAAGAGGTACCTTGAAGGACTTGAAACTGAGGAGTAAGATGATGGGAAATATTTAGGGCTGGTATGGAGAGAAGGGATTGGATGAGGAGGGGAAAGCAAAGGAGACAAAGGGACTAGTATGAAGAGTGTAGTCAGAGTCCAGAAGAAACCTGCCATGGACCTGAGTAGAATGGAGTGGAGGAAAGTGGAGATAAACGAACAGTGTGTCTGGGAGTTGCAGAGAGGCGGTGCATGAAGGCTCAAGAACCCCGAAAACAGCAGTGACAGTGTTCAGTGACAAGCTAGGGAGCCATTATCAATGCGGGTTCCTGAGAGGATGGCAGGGGGTGCCTGCAGAGAGAGAAAAGGCCGAAATGCAAAGCCATGCCACTCAGGGACTCTAAATATAAACTCCTTTTCTCTGTGGCGTGCCTACACCAACCTTGGTGCATGGAGCTTCTGTTTCAAAAGTTTGGAATGAGGGGCCTAACCAATGCCTGGGCCATTTATATCTTCTTTTGAAGGAAGCACCTGTTGCTGTAGAATATAGCTCTCACTCCAAATTAAATAAAAGGAATTTATTCTGAGCTAAATGTATGGGACTATAGCCAAGGAACAGAGATGGAGATGGTTCTGAATGGCCTGCCTCTCTCTTTGGAAGAGGATACACGAACTTTTCTAGTCACAGAACAAAAGAAAGCTATGGATTAATACATTTACCAGAAACACTGGTGTGAACACCATGTTAGGTGGGTTATAGCCGAGCAGAGAAATCACTGCTTTAGCTTTCGTGGTATCTAAGGATATTCTTAGCTTTATAGTAGATGGAGGTTAGTGGTCAGCTAAGGATATATTCCATGAGGTTTGCCCAATAGTCCACAAAGATGCTACGTCAGATACAAGCCTTGGTTAGAAATGGTTATTAAATTGACTAAAGATGGCTTATGATAATTTTGCTTTTCTGCAATGTTCCATCTCTACAATCACAAAGTTCAAGTCAATCAGCATGAAGGATCTTCAGCATAGATGTGGCTTTTTCAGAGAACTACAGTTCCTAGTCAAATGTTTTTATTTATTCTTTATGGGCTTGGGTCTATTCCTTTTTTCTTATTTATTTATTTATTTATTTATTTATTTATTTATTTATTTATTTGAAAATAGATTCTTTTCCCATACAATATATCTTGATTATAGTTTCCCCCACATACTACTCCTCCCAGTTCCTCCTCACATCCCCACCCCTTTGGATCTATTCCCCTCCTGTCTCATTAGAAAAGAACAGGCTTCTGAGAGATAACAACCAAACATGACAAAATAAAATATAAAAATAGAAAGCAAAAACTTCCATATAGTAGTTGGACATGGCAGCTCAACAGAAGGAAAAGAGTCCCAAGAGCAGGCACAATAGTCAGAGACCCACTCATTCTGATAGTCTGGAGTCCCATAAAAACACTAAGCTAATACTATAATATATATGCAGAAAACCTGGTTCAGACCCATACTGGCCCTTTGCTTGTTGCTTCAGTCTCTGGGAGCCCATGTGTGCCTTGCTTAGTTGATTCAGAGATCTGTAGACTCCTAATGTCTACTATCCCCTCTGATTCTTATACTGTTTACATCTCCTCTTCCACAGGATTCCCTGAGCTCTGAGGGGAGGGATTTGATGGAGACCATACATTTGCTGAGAGTTGGGTATTGAAGTCTCCCACTGTCAGTGTGTGAGGGTCAATATGTGATTTAAACTGTATTAGTGTTTATTTTACAAACTTTGTTGCCCTTGTGTTTGGGGCATAGATGTTAAGAATTGAAATGTCCATTTCAAGAGGTCCCATTTATTAATTGTTGCTCTTAGTGTCTGTGCTACTGGTGTTATGTTTAGAAAGTGATCTCCTGTGCCAATGTGTTCAAGACTACTTCCTACTCTATCTTCTATCAGGTTCAGGGTAACTGGATTAATGTTGAGGTCTTTGATCCACTAGGACTTAAGTTTTGTGCATGGTGACAGATATGGATCTATTTGCATTCTTCTACATGTTGACATCCACCTATGCCAGCACCATTTGTTGAAGATTCTTTCTTTTTTCCATTGTACAGTTTTGGCTTCTTTGTCAAAAATTAGGTGTTCATACCTTGGCAGATTAATGTTAGGGTCTTCAATTCGACTCCATTGGTCCACATGTCAGTTTTTATGTCAGTACCAAGCTATTTTTATTACTGTAGCTCTATAGTAGAGCTTGAAGTCAGGGATCGTGATGCCTCCAGAGATTGCTTTGTTGTACAAGATTCTTTTAGCTATCCTGGGTTTTTTGGTTTTCCATATGAAGTTGAGTATTGTTTTTTCCAGGTCTGTGAAGAATTGTGTTGGTATTTTGATGGGGATTGCATTGAATCTGTAGATTGCTCTTGGTAAGATTGCCATTTTTACTGTTAATTCTGCCTATCCATGAGCACGGGAGATCTTTCCATTTTCTGATATCTTCTTCAATTTCTTTCTTCAGAGACTTAAAGTTCTTATTATACAGGTCCTTCACTTGCTTAGTGAGAGTTACCCCAAGGCATTTTATATTATTGGTGATCTGAGGGATTGGGTCTAGGGGAACAGAGAGAAAGGAGGACTGCTGGGTCCATTACTTGATATTTATTTTGTCCTTCACATTCGAAAATGGCACTGAAATAATTCTGGAAAAAAATAAAGAACTTAGGGCTAGGGAAGTAGCTCAGTCAGCAGAGTGCTTGCCTAGCATGCAGGAAGCTCTGAGTTCAATTTTTAGTACCACATATGATTAGGCATGGTGGTATATGTCTGTAATCCCGGGGAGAATCAGAAACTCAAGGTCATCCTCCGTGACATAGTCAGTTTGAGGCCAGCTTGAGCTATGTTGAGACCCTGTCTCTCGCACACATACAAACTCCAACCTAATTTGATTGTATTTTCAAAAATATTTGATTCATCAAGTAAAAAACCATGAGATTTAATGCTAAGAGGGAGTATTCTATTGTGCCAGATCTATGATACCAGAGAGGTGTTCGCACTCAAAATAATCCCTCTCTCTGTTGCTCTTTCTCCGTAGGCAGGAAGTTTAGTATGGCTGTTTAAATGCCTCACACTTTCTAGATGCCTGTAGCACTACAGCAATTTCAGCAAATAAAGAATCTCCAGTTTCAAACACCCTAGAGGGAGCACTGGCCCTTCCCAAAAAGCTATCAACTGGTTTGTTAGGACTCTGTGTCTGTGGATAATTTCATGTTATACTCATAGACTCTCATTCGATTGCATCATTATGAGTTCATGACATTTGAGATGGTTCCAGAAATTTGGTTTTGTAAGAAGTGGTTATGTACTCCCAATCCTCCCTTTGCCCTTAAAAGTACAAGCTTGGCTTTCCGCAGTTCCTTTGACTTCACACTTCTTTGAAATGACTGCCTTTAAAGATGGAGTTCTGGATAAGGCAGTCCTACCCTACATCTATCACCAGCCCACTTAGCCCTGACACACCTCTTTACTTCCTTCTATAGATCCAACCAGGAGTATGTCCAGGAGTTGCCAGGAAAGGACAAGTTAGAGCAGTTTGCTGACCAAATGACTGATTAAAAAGGGAGGGCAGAAAACAAGTGGGGCTCTCACCCCCTCCACTACTGGTGTGGCTAATTTTTCCCCAGGGCAAAAGCCACTGCCTTAAAGAATAATGGGAGGAGGGTAACTTCTATCAGACAAGGCCAGTGCTCTTTCAAAAACAGGTTTATCCAGTTCTGCTTCTGAGAAGGTGGATCTGATAGTGAACACTGAGGACAGACTTCCTCCTGGCCATGCCTCTGACTCATAACAGGTCTTTCTTCTTGTGAGATGACTTTATTACTCACAGAAGTAAACCACACCTACCAAACTTGATAATTGGCTTCCCTGGGGATCCTCCCAGAAGAGAGTACATATTTCCTAGCACATTATGACATTTACTCCACCTTCTATTAAGTTTGTACTTTTACTCTTCATCCGTGGTGCTGGTTGTGCTGTGTATATTACGCTACAAAAGGACTGCCTTCTCCTTTTCTTGTCAGGCCAACATCAGGGGTTGCCATATTTTCATTAAGAGTTACGTGGCTAAGGTGTGCAGCAGACTGGATCCTTTTCAGGTTGCTTTCTTTGTGTTCTTTTCTTTTTTTCTTTTTCCTAGTGCAGACATCAGTTTACAGTAATGCAATCTTCTGTGAGGCCTCATGGGGAGAACAGTAACTTGGATATCCCACAGGAATACGATTCTCAGAGTCAGGTGAATGGAGCAGACACCTCCTGGTACTGCTGATCTGTGCTGAGAACATCATTAGCCCACTGGCCCTTCTCCAGGCCACCCACACCTCTCTGTACCTTTTCTTTTCCATTCTTAGCCAGGCTCAGATGGAAAGAGCTGCTACCTTTGCCATCTGCGTTCTTCACCCTGTTGGTCTTGCCTCCTTCCTTATTCCATTGAACCACACACACCTCTCTTTTGCCTACCTCCTATAACCCCAAAATAAAGCAGAAAAGCCTCAGCTAAGCTGTTCCATTGGTCTCCACCCACGGCTTCCTCTCTGTCACCTTCACTGCAAACGGAACCTGTTTCCACTTGCAGGGTTCTGGCAGGCCTGCAGTGCACACATTGCCTCATGACGATCTTTACCCTTGGCGACCCTTCTATTTGAAGGTTCTCTGTCTTTGAATTCCAAGGGATGTTTCTCATTGATTTCCCACCTGCTTCCTTTGCTCCTCACCCTTTTCTTCTCCATATCCACTTGGAGATAAATCTCACCTACATCTGAGTCCTCGAGCTGCTTACCTCCAGGTACATGGTGTTTCCCAGCTGTACTAACTTGCTGGCCTGTTCCAATCTGACGACTTGGCTTCCTGGATCTCAGAAGGTAGACCAGATGTCTAGCAGAGGCCTGGTTTATTCCTCACCCTGTTGTTCTTCATGGTACTGCCTGTCATTTCACTGTTGTTCACCTGAACACACACACTCAGATGGACACTCTGATCCATTTTAGCCACACAATTACATGTCAGAACTTGGATCCTGAGTTTCCTTCTGGGCTTTTATTCTACATTTAACTATCTTCCAAATATTTCCATTTGATTTTCCTGTTATCATCTCAAACTCTCACCCCTGTAAGAATACTCAATACCTTTAAGTTTTACTAGCATTTATTAATTATTTATAATAATAAATTTCATTATATTTAATGCATATATATTATGTATTTTGATCATGTTTACCTCCATTGCCTCCTCCAGTACCCCCCCAATACTACTTCCTCTTCCCTACTTGTGTGTGTGTGTGTGTGTGTGTGTGTGTGTGTGTGTGTGTGTGTGCATCTACATGTGATGAGACTCATTTATATGAATATAGGTTATGGGTTATTTACAGTAGCATGAGTACCAATGGATATACCACTAAAAGACACATTATACCCTACCCAACAAAGGTGTGGCCTCTAAGCTCCTCCCTCAAATGCATTGTTAATTATCTGCCACCCTTTCTCACTCACAAATTATTATCAGTGACACTATCACTCACGGAGTATTTTCTATTTGTCCCATTCTATCTACTAATGCACCATTTTATTTAAAGTCTAAGACAGTGTTTGCTTTGTTGCCCATACTGACCCCAAACTCTTGACCTCAGGGGATCCTCCTGCTTGAACCTCCCAAGAATTTGTGGTTATATCACATGCCACTGCTCCCCACTACCAAGCTCTCTTCAGTCTTTCAACATTCTTCTCTTTTCTTTCCTTTCTATTTCTATGGTCATCACCTTGTTTTCTCTGTTCCATTTTCCATTGTATTAATCCTCACAAAACCTTGCTCACAAACATGTATTACCTATATTGATCAAACTTTTATTCACATGATTCAATGGCTGGGAGTGTAGATCAGTGGTAGAGAACTTAAATAGCATGTGTAAGGCCTTGGGTTCAAATCTTAGTACTGAAAAAAAAATCAAATGAAAAAGAAAAAGGGAAGTGTAGTGCTGCATACCCAAATGGCAAGGATAAGTACCTGCAGGAGTAATGACCTCTCCACAAGCAGCACTAGCAGATGTCAGCCTCTTTCCATCTTCAGATGGGTCCCTCCAAAGCCGTCACATGCACAGTGGCACAGCAGAAATGAGGCATTGTTTAAGGGAGCACTCACTCTGTCAGTTGTCCGACAGAACTCCCAATACTGATTTACAAGACTCAAATCATGAGAGTAACCAAGGAGTCAGGAGGGTGCTCCCAAATTACACAGAGTAAGAATAGGAAAGCATGATTGCCAGAGAACATAAGGGTGCTGTTCCAGAATAGAGCATCTATTCTGAGCAAGCAAAGCAACAGATGTCCAAAGCACTCTCCTGTGACTATGACGAAGTTAAATTCCCTCAGTCTGACACTCCAGCTTCTACCCAAGGTAGCCTGAAATTTCCTTTCTTACTCAACAGAAACCTTTTGTGTGATTCACTCTTAACTGTTCTCTGTCTTTTCACTTCTACAAGGTCTTCCCACCCTCTGTTTCTTTGCTAATGTCACTGCCTTCATCACTTCCCAATTTTGCCAATCCTTCAAACTCAAGATTAGTCCACCTCACCAGCCCGAACTGTAATGATTACCATGCTTCATTACAAAGATCAGACAGATGGTGTAGACAGTGGCTGCCATCAGATTGTAGACACAAACAAGGTTTGGAAAAGATAGAAAAGGTATTGATATTACTATTTATAATGAAAGAAAACAAAACTAATTATATATTTTGAAAAGCTGAAACATCATAAACATTACAAAATCAAAAAAAAAACAATAGTGTTTTTAATAATTAACTGCCTGGCATCTCCCATAACATTAGTGTGTGTCTGCTGAATGCTTTAATCTATTCATTTGTATGTGCTATATATTCCTTTATCCATTCATTTGAAAGATATTCTTTTTTAAAGATATTCTTTAATGTTTTCTATTAATAGAGAAACAACTCAAATTTTGGTTTCTTGGTTTTTATCAGTGGTTCATTTCTAAATTTATTCCATATTTGGTAATATTTATATAAATATTTATTATGTCATATTCAGAGAAATCTCTAGATGAAGTCACTGCTTTTTTTTGTTTTGCTTTTTAAATAATGATCTATAGCATTTAGGAAAGTTTTACCAGACTATTCTCTGGCTCCTCATATCATAGAGTGTGTTGCTTCAGTTAACCCCACCTGGTGAGAATAAGACCACTACCACAATATTTAGCCAAATTTGAAGTCAGCTTTATTAAGTACTGGCCAGGTCCATACAAATTACATTAGTCTGGGCCTTATAAAGGCAAAGCCCATAAGGCCCTGTACTTCCCACCTTTATCCAGCGGGGGGCAGACATATATCCTGATGCACTTCCTGACTAAATATGTCCCGCCTATGTGTGATCAAGCACATCCTGCGTAGTTGGGGCAACCAAACATATTTACAGAAGTTAAAAATGTGGCTTGTTATCTTACATGAACAACAGTCTCCAGCATTCCAGGAAGTTGTCTGTCCTTGGGCAAGTGGGGCTGACATTTTAGAGGCATTTCTGTTTTATGGCTCTTTCTTAAGCACTGTAATTTAAACTTAAAACATAACTTTAGCCCTCATGCTTCTTCTCAGCCTGTTGCCTCAGCACTTGGTGCTGTGGGACACACAGGCATGGTAAGAATTCTGGCCCTGTTCTCTTTTAGCTGAAGAATGGCTTGTGGAGCAGCATAAGGGTGGGAGGGAACATTAATAGGAGCCATTTATTTTCCTACACCAGAATGGCCAGCCAGTAGTAAACTGTGTGAACTGCTGTCGGTAAATCTGCTGTCGGTAAATCCTACTAAAGCTGTTTACAGCTCAGCTGTACCTTAGCTGGAGTCCAGAGCACTGATGCCTGTTCCAAGGCATGGAGGGAAGTGCTCCAAAAAGAAAGTAAAAGAGAAAAAGCATTCATGGATAAAATATTTGACTGTTGAAAATTCATAAAAGCACATTACCATATTGACTTTTAAAATGTGAATGATTTTGAAATGGAGTCCAGTGTGTGGGAGTGATGGGGGGATAAGACATTGAATATTTTATCTATACACCTTGTAGGATTCTGTAAGGCCTGGCATTTTTTACATCTCTGGGAGACATTCACAGCTCCATAAGTCATATAGTAGCATAGAAGACTGCTTCCATAAGCATGCAATCTGTATTATCTTCTGGAATATGTATCTATTCTTGATGTACAGATACGACTTTTTCCTCTGTACTACTTGTAACTTTTTATTAGCTATGTGAGTTAAATGAAATATTTGATATATGTTTATTTGCATGAGCACCATGATTTTACCTTTAAAAATGTGTGTGTGTGTGTGTGTGTGTGTGTGTGTGTGTGTGTGTGTGTGCGTGCATTCATTCTTTGGCTTAGGATTAGAGCATTTGGTTCAGTCCCAAGAATCACAAAACATATTGAGCTGGTCTTTACCCTTTAAGAGGACAAATGCAAGATTCTTCCCATCTTCCCTTCCTGAACAGGACTGTCTGCCAGCAGGTACCAGCCTCTGCTGCTAAGTTCTAGAACTGCTGAGACCGGTTCCATTAGTGCATCCTGGTGCAGAGAAGTGCAAGCCGAGGAGGCTGGCCAGAATGGCAAAGCCAGTGCTTGAAGGGTCTGAGTTACAGCAGCTCATCCTAAATGGCAAGGTGCAAACCTCAAATGTCCGTTTACTGTGTCATGTCCCCCAAATAGATGCATTCATGTACTAGATCTCAGGGGAGGATGGCAGCTCCCATCAGCAGCCATACCTCTATTCAGCCAGGGACTTCACGCTTTCCCTTCCTTTAGCTGAGCTAAGTTGTAGTGACTGCAAGATAAACTTTAATATGTGAAACCTAGGATAGAGCTGCATTTTTGTGGCCTTCAACTAGAGATAAAACTCAGCCTTCAGGGGCCATTCTTCTTATGTGAAATAATAAATACTTCTTCCCCTGAAGAAGCAGACCTCAAAACTGTGATAGTAATAGTAATAATGATAATAATAATAATATTTTTAAAGGCATGGTTTAGAATAGTCTGAAGCTTTGAAAAAAATGAAGTTCTCTATCTTTAATCCCTTGGGATTCTTTTGATAAGGACCAAATTTTATGGCTAATACTAAGCTGAAAAAGTAGTTTCACCAGGAGCCAAAAGATTTCCTTCAGTTGATTATATGAAGCTGAAAGGGAGAAAAGACAGAAGTAGAGCAGTAGAGTTGATTCAAAGTTCTCCAAAATTCTGCTGAATATAAGATAGGAAATTAGTATTTATTGGCTTTTACTATGTGTCAATCATTATGTCCCTACTGGTGTGTACCAAATCTTAGTTGCAGTGACTGTAAAGAATGCTTAAGGGTAAATTATCATTAAATCACCTGGTAGTTTTTGGGTTTTTTTTAAATAAGGATAAGAAATGGCATACACATTTTGCTGTTGTATAATAGGCACTCAATACATCTTGGCTCCTATTGGTTTCTAATGAATGCTTTGGACTGGTTTGTAGTAGAACAGGTGGGCTTGCTTTTAGACCTATAACTCCAGGTCTGAGCTCTGGTGCAGATGGAGGGAGGGCAGCAAGACAGCTCACTGGGTAAAGGTGCTTGCTGCCAAACCTGATAATCTTACTTGTAGTCTTAGTGCCATCCTCAGAACCCACATGGTGGAAGAAGAGAGCCAACTCCCCCAAGTTGTCTTCCAACCTCCACACATGCATGTACACACAAAAAACACATATACACATGCACACAGAGAAGAGGAGAGCAAGAATAAACGAATTAAACTGTTGAATTCCAAAAGTTCTTACCTCTACAAAATCCTCAGTCTCAAGAGAGAGACTTCCTGTTTACTCATGCCTTGCATACCTTTCTGTGCCCTGCCATCTTCCTTCCTTCCTAGTGCTGGGATTAAAGGTGTGTGCCACCACTGCCTGACTTCTATGTTTAATATAGTGGCTGGCTTTGTCCTCTGATCCCCAGGCAAGCTTTATTGGGTATACAATATATCACCATAGTTTATTATATGTGTATATGTATGCATGTGCCATGGTATGTGTGTGGAGGTCAGAGGAAAACTTTCATGGGAGTTGTATTAGTCTGGGTTCTCTAGAAAAACAGAACTTAAAGAGTGTATCTCTATATATATAGAAAGAGTTTGGTGCCAGGCAGTGGTGGTGCACACCTCTAATCCCAGCACTTTGGAGGCAGAGGCAGGTAGATCTCTGTGAGTTTGAAGACAGTCTGGTCTACAGAGTGAGTTCCAGGAAATAAAGAAAGAGTGTGGCATACAAGCTATGGTCCAGCTAATCCAACAATGGCTGCCCATGAATGTAAGGTCCAAGAATCCAGTAGTTGTGCAGTCCATGAGGTAGGATGTCTCAGCTGGTCTTCACTGTATGCTGGAATCCTGAAGAAGTGGGCTCTAGTGCTAGTGAAGGGATAAACTTGCTAGCCAGATCAAGAGCAAACTTCCTTCTTCCATTTGTATGGGCTGCCAGCAGAAGATGTGGTATAGATTAAAGGCTTATCCTCCCACCTCAAAGATCTGGATTAGAAGTGGGTATCGCTATATGTCAATAAACACTGATTGGCCAATAGCCAGACAGGAAGTATAGGCGGGACTAACAGAGAGGAAAATTGAGAAGGAAGGAAGGATAGAGAGACTGCCTGGAGCCGCCACGAGGAGAAGAAAGAGGTAAAGTACCGGTAAGCCACGAGCCACGTGGCAAAGTAGAGATTAATAGAAATGGGCTAAATATAAGAGTAAGAGCTAGACAATGATAGGCCTGAGCTAATGGCCAAGCAGTTTAAATAATGTAAGCGTCTGTGTGTTTATTTTATGAATGGGTTCGGTCAGGGAACCAGGGACTGGCGGGACTTGGGAGCTGGAGAGAAGCTCTCCAGCAACAGGTCTTCCCACTTCAAATGCTTTAATCAAGGGAAAAAATCCCCCACAAGTGTGCACAACCATTTGTGTTTTAGTTAATTTTGGATGTAGTCAAATTGACAACCAAGAATAGCCATCACAGGAGTCAGTTCTCTGCTTCCACCATCGGGCTTCAGATATGGCCACCAGTGCCCTTACCCACTGAGCCACCTCCTCCACCCTGACCAAATTGTGGATCTTCATGGTCATTGGAAGCTTGGCAATAGTAAAAGACTTCTGACTGATCAATCATGACAACCTAATTCAAATCAAATGCGATGAATCTGAAGCACTTCTGGCTGTGCTCAACAGCTGCTTCTCAGTTCCACTGCAGACTTGATCCTGAACACATACATTTTCCCATCTGAAGCATCATGCTAATCCATGCCAATGTATCCTGCCTGAATACCTCAGCTCAGATTTAAAACTATCAAATGTTGTGATGTAGACTGTCTCTTAATGTCCATGCCAAGTTTTCTGCTCCTGTGGAAAACTAATGTCTTAACTGCAGAAAACTTCTAGACTTTCTATTTCCTTATTTCATTCTTCAACATAAGTGTTAAACTGGTCTATCTCTGCATTATATTATGTTAGAATGATTTTTAAAACTGCCATTTTAGTTGCTGACTTAAATTTTATTTTTAAAATTATCAAATGAGCCGGGCGGTGGTGGCGCACGCCTTTAATCCCAACACTCGGGAGGCAGAGGCAGGCGGATCTCTGTGAGTTCGAGGCCAGCCTGGTCTACAGAGCGAGTTCCAGGACAGGCTCCAAAGCTACACAGAGAAACCCTGTCTCGAAAAACCAAAAAAAAATTATCAAATGAATTTT
>CABHPP010123574.1:7865-39178 GCA_902168425.1 Peromyscus attwateri
GTGTGTGTGTGTGTGTGTGTGTGTGTGTGTGTGTGTGTGTGTGTGTGTGTTTGTATAAATGGTCCCAGAGGTCTGAGGAGGAGGGAGTGGCTGAATCCTGGATCATGGCTATAGAAAACAAAGGGAAGAGTCTGGGGTAAGGTCCTGGGGGGAGAACTAGGGCAGTTTACACTCTCCTTCACCTGTGTTCTGTACCCAGGAGGCCCTCTTAGAGAAGCTGGTGTCTTCCTTCCCTCCAGGTACCATAGCATGTCAGCACAAGCTGGGCATCTTAAAACAAAACAAACATATTCTCCCATCATTCTGGAGAACAGAGCCCGAAGGCCAGGCACTGGCAGGGCTGGTTCAGACTGCAGGCTCCTTGTCCCTTTCAAGCTTCTTGTAGCAACAAGGCATGCCTCTAGCCTCTGCCCACTTCACATCACCTCTCCCTTGCCTCTGTGTCTCACCTCCTGAGGACACCAGCCACTTGACATAGGAGTCTGCCATACATCGGGAAACAACAGCATCTCAAGGTCTCTTTAGACCAGAATCGAACATGCTTCCACATAAATCATATGCACATGTACCAGCAGGTGACAGACAGTCCTGGGGAACAGTCCTAGTACATGGGAAAGGGTAATGAGGGGCTTCCTGAGGCACATCCCCCGCAGGGAAATGCAAGTCTCCACCTCAGGAGTGTAGAGGCCAGCACTGCAAGGAGCTGCTGAAGGCAACCTTGCTTATCACAGTGAAGCTACTTGCAAAGACTGACAGGTTAGCTGTCCTAGCAAATGCTCATGGAAGGAAAAGTTTCTCCTGGGATTACTTAATTTCCCATCTATTTAGAATGACGTTTAAGCAGAGTGTGGTGGCACACGCCTTTAATCCCAGCACTCATTGGGCAGAGGTAGGAGGATCTCTTGAGTTTGAGGCTAATCTGTTCTACAGAGCGAGTTCCAGGACAGCCAGAGCTACATAGTGAGACCCTGTCTCATTAAAAAGAAGAAGAAAAAAAGGATGGTTAAAACAAAAGAAGTAAAAACCAACATAGGTGTGTGTATATACATTGGGTTTTGTTTTGTTGTTGTGGTTTTGGCGGGCCCCTATGGTCACTTCCTATATCAGCAGATGTTCAAATAATGAACAGATACTCCTGGACTTACAGGGGGTTAAGATAAGCCCCTAAGTTGGGAATATGGTAAGTAAAAAATGTATTTAATAAATTTAACCTCCTGAACATCATTGCATGGCATGCCTGCCTTAAGCAGGCTTAGAACACTGCTAGAGTTTGCACAATCATGTAACACGAAGCTTATTTTATAATAAAGTGCAGTCTGTTGAATGGTGTCCTCAGAGAGAAGAAGGGAGTGGTTAAATGGGCACACAGCATTGGTATATGGTTACCAGAAAAGTACAGCTTCTCCCCAGTGCATATGACTTGTGTACCATCATAAAGCTGAAAGTTGGCAAGTCAACCCATTGACTGTCCAGCCCATGATCCCAACTTCTATCTACAAGGATGCTCATTCATGTGCTCACACAGCTGGGCTCAGCCTCGTGAGATGAGCCTGTGGTGCCCCATGGTTGTCTTACAAATAAAAAATGAGACCTGTATACTGTCCTTCACTACATGGTCACATGATCCCAGTGATGTAGCATTGCAGGCTTGGATGTCGTCACAGGAGGCTGGGAGAAGACCATTGCAAGTTTCTGGCTTTCTCTAAGTACAAGCCATGAAAACTAATATGGATATAAAGCAAAACCTGTTCACCCATATCCAAAATTTATTATGCAAAATTATTCAGTCCAAGAGAAAAAAAAGCTTACAAAATATCTTCAGTAACTTACATAATAAAGTAAAATTGAGTTTGAAGCTATGGATATTTTATTCTCCCCACTTTACCCTAGCCTCATTCTACTTAAGCAGCAGCAATAGGCTCTATCTACCCTAGCAGAAAGTAGAATGAACAGGAGTTGATTTAAGTGCTCATTGGCTTATAACCATTCCCTTTTGACCAAATAACGGACCATTGTTGTACATCAGTTCCCTCTCACTTGGAACATTTCCATCCTGGGAGGAAGCACACTAAGATTTGAGAAGTTCTAAAGGAATGCTCTTAAGACTCAGGAAGTAAACAACTCACAAGTCTCAGTAATTCCCTAAAACTTGGCAGATATACAAGACCTCCCCTTACTCAAGGTTTTAAAGGTAGTAAGCACTGCTGAGGAGATTCAGATCAGCACAACTGTGCAGAAGAGACTCCTTGACTCATTAAGCTGCTGGCAAGTCCTGCAGAGCTCCCCAGGGTACCATCTTTAATGAATCTTCACCCTTGCTGGGCAAGACTTTCAATGATACAACTGCACTTTGATAGTCCCTGCTCCTTTAAGTAACCCTTTACCCATACATCTCTAAGTAACCCTAATAGACTTATTGTTTCACAAGCTGGATTTCAGTGGTATCATTACTTTGATCTGTCATTAGTTCCCTAGCTGGGGTGACTAGACCTTCCTGTTACGTCTCTGTAGGAGTAGTGTCACCAACACATATGCCCAATACTGATCCTATAAGATTATTTATTAAGCCTAATTATTCCCTCTTGCCTAGAAGTATAGCCTTCACAACACGCTTACTCGTGTTTCTGAAGATGCTTGTGTGAACTGGCTGCACTGACAGTTGTAGAAAAGTATAGGGCTTCAGAAGAAGGTTCAGTGAAAAAGAGACTTTCTGGGCAAGCATGAGGCCCTGAGTTCAGCTCCCCCATACCTGAATGATAAGCTGGGGTGAAAGCAGTTGGATCCTAGAAGGTTGCTGGCCAGACTGCCTAGTTGAAGCAGCAAACTCCAGGTTGAGTGAGAGACCCTATCTCAAAAAGTTAAGATGGGAAATAAAAGCCGGGTGGCAGTGGCGTACACCTTTAATCCCAGCACTCAGGAGGCAGAGCCAGGCGGATCTCTGTGAGTTCAAGGCCAGCTTGGTCTACAAAGCGAGCTCCAGGACAGGCACCAAAACTACACAGAGAAACCCTGTCTGGAAAAGAAAAAAAAGAAAAAAAATGGGAGATAAAAGTGGGAGATACATAATGTTCTCGTCAGTCCTCTGAATGCACATGCATAGGGAGGGAACACACAACTCACACACACACACACACACACACACACACAAAATAGAAATATGCACAATACTTAATAACGATGATAGCTGACCGTGTTGCTCATACCTTTTGTATTATACTTTCTCAGTACTTTAGAATATACCACTTAACTAATGAAGGTGCATGTGATGCAGCCATGCTCTACCAGCATCAGGCACCATGACAGCAACCTAGGCTGTCTGGATAGGTTGGTGTTCTTGTGTCGCTGTTTGTATGACGAAAATGACTAAGGGTGCACTTCCCAGATAACGTCTTTCAGGAACAGAGACAAGATGGGTTTTGTTTTTTGTTTTTGTTTGGTTCTCTGTATACTTTTGATGCCTGTCCTGGATCTCGTTCTGTAGACCAGGCTGGCCTTGAACTCACAGAGATGTGAATGGCTCTGCCTCCCGAGTGCTGGGATTAAAGACATGCACCACCACCACCACCACCCAGCTGACAAGATGGGTTTTAAAACATAAGACATGGTCAAGTATTTCTTGACCCAGTCTTTCTTGAAAGTTAAAAGAGTTTCTCAGGTGTTCTCACTGAACTTTAAAATGAAAGTTTCTTCGTTCTCTTACAATTCAAGAGGTCAGAAGTCTGAAGCCAGTCTCAGAACTTAAGTCTAGACAGTGGCCAGGGTGGTTAACCAGGAAGCTCCTAGAAAAATCTATTCCATGCTTTTTTTTTCCTTTAATAATTCTTTCTCTCTTCCTCATCTTCCCCCTCTTTCTCTTCATCCTCTTCCTTCCCTCACTCTCCTCCTTCTCTTCCTCCTCCCCCTCTTTGAGGCTGGCCCCCAACTTCAGATCCTCTTGGCTCTGCCTCCTGAGTATTGGTCTGTAGGTGTGAAAGTGTGTGTCACCACATCTGGCTTTTTCCTTACCCTTTTCAGCTTCTTTAATAAAAAAAAATGAAATATAATTACAACACTTCCTGCTTCCCTTCTCTAATTCTAACCCTTTATGTCCCAACCTCTATCAAATTCATGGCCTCTTTTTCTAACATTGATAATGTCACATACATGTGTAATCACACAATTTGAATATTTCCTTCATTCCTTGATGTGCAAACCCTTTCTTAAATAATTTCAGCCTCTGCCACCTTTTCCTCATCTGTACTCATAGTACTGCATTTCCTGCCTCCTTCTTACCATGTCAAGGACAACCTCCCACATGAAGACCCTCAATGATAGTCCTTTTTGCCACTTAAGGTGGTATAGCCACAGGGCCCAGGGATTCAGGTGTGGACATTTTGGGGAGACATTGGTCAGTTTCCAACACCTACCATGAAGACAGTGCTTCATTCTAGTGGCCATGGGAATTATCCAAACTCAGTTCCTGGCACTTTCAAGCTAAGGGAGGAGGTTCTTGAGTTCCAGGCCAGCCTGGAATACTGAAGAAGACTGAGGTAGTCACTTTTACTATTGTGTGACCTTATAAGAAGCAATTTAAGAGGAAAGATTTATTGTGGCTCACAGTTCAGGGGATACAGTCCATCATGGCAGGGAAGACATGGTCCCTGTGGCTGCAACAGACCTGTGCGGTTGCTGAATACATGGTGTGAGCAGTGTTAAAACAGCTCTGGCTAAAGCTGGCACTTAGGCTGTAGAGCTCAAGCCCCACCCTTAGGACCCATGGCCAAAAGATCCTACAGCCTCCCAGGACAATAGCATCAGATGGAGACCAAATGTTCAGGCACCTGAGCCTCTGTGGGATGAGGTAGCAGGAGCATTTTAATCTGTAAGAAACTTAGTCTACAAGGTAATAATAAATCAATCCCGTTGCACAGGCTTCTGTCCTAAGATTTCCCTCATAATGGGCTGAGTAGGAATGAAGAGTGTCCTAGACAGTCACAAGTTCTAACTGAAGTTTCTGATGTGGTGCCTGCACCACACCTTTCACATAGAAAGTTGGGGAACAAAATGCTGCTCTAAAGATTTGGGGAGCTGATTCTGGCGGGAGATGTCACATATACCTGAGAACCCTCATGTCATTCCTCTGCCTCCTTCCTTCTGGCAACGATGGCGTTCAAATCACACCCTCTCCTCTTGCCTCCCACACACCCAAGTGCAGGACTTGACTGTGAGTAGCAGGCTTCATGGAAGAAGCAGTTTCTGCTCCCCTGCCAACTTAAATGAGGATGTGAGGAATTGCTAATAAGTTGAATGCACTGCACAACACAGAAGTACCTGGCTTCCCTCTCTCAACCAAGAGGGCGGAACGCCATGGTACCTAGGACCTATCACCTTCCAGTACAGCTTCCTGCCGAGTAAGCAAATGGCATTCCTACAGGAACTTGTCGCAGACAGATCACCAGGTTTCAGAGGGAGGGACAGAGCCCTTGTGCAGCTCATCATCTCACTCATCCCCCACACTGCCGTACAAGCTGTCTACTTGAAAATGCAAATCAAGAGGTGAGCTCAGCAGTTGAAAGCAGTAAGTGCTCATATAGAGGATCCACATCAGCAGGCTCACAGCTGTCCCTAACTCCAGCACCAGGGCATTTGATAACCTCTTCTGGCTTTCATGGGCACCCACATTTACACACACACACACACACACACACACACACACACACACACACACACTTTAAATCTTTTTTTCAATGCAAATCAGACTGGCCTGTATTTCTTTACACTTCCGTACATGAGAGTCTGTGATTATTTGATGGCTTCCAGAACCTTCCTTTGAGGCCTCACTGGACTCCAAACTTCAGTGGCAGCGAGTCCTTTCCTTTTGACCCACTCTTGGCCACTAGGCCAACTGCCTATCTCTGGCCTCCTTTGCTTCTGTCCCTGCAGTAGCTTTGCATCTGAGGCTTAAAGCCTTAGCCAATGACACTATAGCCCCGGTGACCTCACCCTCCAGAGAGCCACCTCTGATGACACCCATGTTTGGTGGGCTAGTTTTGCTCTGTGCCCCCTCACACTGTGGTTCCTACACAGGGTGGTTGTGACTTTGCCTTGAAACAGCCGCTGAATATTTTTTATGAAAATATCCCCTGGTAGTGTCCAATTTACCTTGTTTAACCAACGTCTTATAAGTACCCAGTAGAAGTGGCTTAAAATGAATTTTAGGAATCTTCCTCTCTCCTCCCATACATTAAGCTGACCTGTCCTATGCTTGTTTAGACAAGTCCTGGTGTCTGGAAGACAGCAGTGAGCGTCTACAGCCTGTGAAATGCCTTCCACAGTAGCTGAAGTGTCAAGTCATCCGTCTAGAACTTCTGAAACCACCAGAAAGGGCGAGTGTGACAGGAGCTGGTGTCCAGCTACTCATCGCCGATGCTTTTCAGCCAAACGCCTTTCTGGATTAATGGTTTTGTAAAACATTAGGCAGAAATAGAAAAACAAGTTAATGTGCTGTCCTCTGCTTCCTGAATCCCTACCAGTCATCATCTGTAATGCATTGTCATTCTGGCATCTGCTAGCGTCTCCTCTTGGCCAAACCCTCTTGAATTGTGGAGAGAAATTCAGCAGCCCAGTTTGAGGAAATAGTAATAAAGTGTGCATTACATCACAGGCAGGTCTTGGGGAAGGTTCACGCCCTGGATGGTCACCATCTGCTGGAGTGGTTGTGAGCACTGTTTGTTTTGTTTCCCTTTTTACTTCCTGGTCTCAGGTAGTTTTGAAATGGAGGGTTAAAAACAGAGAGAGGCACTGAAGAGATGGCTTAGGAATTAAGAGTACTTGTTGCTCTTGCAGAGGAGCCAGGTTTGATTCCCAGCACCTACACACAGTCTACAGCCACCTATAATTCCAGTTCGAGGTGATCCCAAACCATCTTCTGGCTTCCATGGGCACCAGACATGCATGTGATCCACAGACATACATGTAGACAAAACACTCAGACACATAAAATAAAACTTAAAAAAGAAAGTTTGCTGCTGAGTTTCGGACATGACAGTCAATTTCTTATAATGCACGTTCAGTGGTAGCAATCACTTGTTGGCACCAGCTACAATTTCCTCCTCATAGCATCTTGGTGTGGTAGCAATCACCATTCTCATTGTATAAAAGTGAGAAAGGAACTTCCTCTTAACTGGTCCATTGGGTAGCAAGTGACAGAGCCAGGATTTGAATGTCATGTTCTGACTTCAGAGTCCATGCTCTTAACTGCTGTGTTCAGTGCTCACCTTCTCTCACCCTGACTCATGAGTCTTCTGATTGATGGGATCCCATCACCCAGAGACCCCCTGACAACCGCACGCCCTCCCTACCCACTTCACTCCTGTCAAAGCAGCGGCTTCTCTCCACGGCAGCCTCTTTCAGCTCTGCTCGTCAAAAGCTGTACACAAAATCTTCCTCCAAATTGCCCGTTGCTCCATTCACTGAGCTTAGCTCTGACCCTGAGTCCTCACGTGACTATCCTTCCTCACGGCATCAATAAAGTTTTGACTATGACTTCAACCTTGGGCTATAGCCATGGTTCAGAATGGAGCCTGGGGGTCTGGTCATGAGTGTAAGGAAGGTGCACAGCATCTCAGCCATGTTTTTCCATGTAAAATGTGTCTTGATTTTTACATGTGTCCAAATTCCCCATCGGGCAAGTCTTTCTCATGTGGGGTTGAACCTGAATCTTCATTTCCTTTTGAGACTAGGAGGAGATTGATTAATCTTGGGCCTGTGAGGTGACTCAGTGTGTGACAGTGCTTGTCGTACAAGCTTGGTAACGTAAAGTTGAGCCCCAGAACCCATGTAAAAAGCCAAATTCAGTAGCATGTATCTGTCATCCCCAAATCTCTGCAACAGGATGAGAGGCCCAGACAAGTGAATCACCTGGAAGCTTGTGGGACAGCTAGCCTGAAGCACACAGCATCACAGAAATAGGAGAGACCTTTCATCCACAGGTGGGAGAAGAGAACTGACTCCCAAAAGTGATCATCTGATGTCCACGTGTGTACCAGGGCTCACATACACAGTATACCTGCTCTCCTCTCCTCTCTCCTCTCCCCTCTCAATAATACATTTTTTTAAAAAAAGAATGGCCATTCTAATTAAAGTGGTTCGGGAACAAAAGTAAACAGGAAGAGCCTAACAGGATGAGAAGCTATTCTACAGGTTCACTGGGACCAGCCACCCCTTGTGGAAACCCGGGCCTTGCAGGGAAACACGAGCTTTTTCCTCACCTGTATACTACATGCTCCACTTCAGAAGTGTTGGTTGTGGCTGGGATCTTATTTCCTCTGTTTCTTTATCCTCTTCTCTAACTTCTGGGTTTTGTGGAGAGTTTTAAACAGGAAACAGCTTTTTGCACAGGACTAGAAAGTAAACACTGTGGCCTTACAGACACAGTCTCTGGAGCAGCTACTCAGCTCCCCCATAACAAGGTAAGAGTCCCGAGGAAAGTAGATGTGGCAATGTTTAAATAAAGCTGTCCATTGAGAACTGAATTTCTTATCATTGTAATTGGTCATGAATAATATCTTTCCAGCTATTTTAAAAGTAAAACTAATTCTTAGCTTATGATGTAGGTGCAAATGTGCCCTACCTTTTGATATTCACAGGAAATGATATTACTACCTATAAAATTCACATTGAAGAAAAATACAATAAAGTTATTTTAAAAATCATGGGTCTGGGGAGCTTGCTCAGTGGTTATGTGCTTGTTGTGTATGTGTGAGGAGTAGAGTTCAGATCTCCAGAACCAATGCAAATGCCAAGAAGGTGAGGTGCTTGTAATTCTAGAAGGCAGAGATGGCATTTGTAATTCTCAGAAGATAGACAAACAAAGCTAACCCTCTCAAGTGAGCTCTGGGTTTAACAAAGACACCACCTCACTAAATAAGGTGGGAGAATGATCAAGAATGTTTTTCAACATCAACCCTGGATCTCCACATGCACCCCCCCCATATATATGTGCACCCACACACAGGTGTGCCCACACACATACACACACACACACAGAGAGAGAGAGAGAGAGAGAGAGAGAGAGAGAGAGAGAGAGAGAGAGAGAGAAATACACACAGAGACACAGAGTGGAGAGAGAGAAAGACCATAGATGAGTTTGTAATATTGCATTGGTCCACATTCAAAATTGTCCTTGGCTGGATATAGCCCACGGGCCATGGTAGGTCATGGATGGTAGAGTCTCCAGAATTCTTAAGTCTGTAAAAGTGTTGCTGCCATCCACCTCTAGAATAATTCCATTTTCCCAAAATGAAACTCCATTCCCATTAACAATTTTAACAGTTTGAAAAATCACTCTTGGACTGCAATGTGGCTCAATGGATAAAGGAACTTGGAGCACAAACCTGGATACTTGAGTTTAATCCGTGGGTCCCACATAAAGGTAGGAAAGAACTGGCTCAAGGTTGTCCTCTTTTACATGTACAGCATGGGACTCATACCTCTCCACACCTCACATGCAGAAGAGCATGCACATACAACATATTTTTCTCTTTAAATTATATATATATACTTTTAGTTTGACTCAAATTAAATATATATATATTTAATTTGACTCAAATTATATATATACTCTTAGTGTGACTCTTAGATAACAAGATTCAGGCCTTTGATCTGGAATGTTTACCAGCCTCCATTGTCAGCTAGGGTGTGGGAGACTGGTCTATGTAATCGCCAGAGCTTCTTGACCCAAACTCAAATCTGGGCCATTTGGGACTTAAGGCCAAGATGACTCTTCTGGAAACAGTGTATATCCGGGCTCTGTGGCTTCTTCCCTGCAGCTCCGTTCCTGTTCTCAGTCCACCCTGGGCCAGAGTCCAGAGCTTGGTCACTTCCGTTTGCGTCTGAACTTTGTGGTGTCAGCCCTTGGAGAGTTTGGCCTGCAGAAGAGGAAGGTCTGACAATTACCTAGAGCCTTGACTCACTTTTGCCAAAGGGCAAATGTCTGTAGATTGATTTCCTAAGAGAAGTAGCAGGACTCAGTTGAATCCTGAGGGCTTGTGGACAACAGCAACTCAACAGGATGTGGCACAGTTGGGGAGCTGGAAGGAACCGGGAGTAGGGATGGGCAATAGAGGGGACCTGCCAAAGGCAGACAGAGGACCAGACAAGCATGAAAAGAGCATCAACCATGAGATAAAGTAATACTTGTTTGTCTACAGCACATCTCTCAAATTCCATTTCTAGGTACCTTGTCTGGAGCTATGATGAGGGAAAGCCTTTGGGGGGGGGGGACTAAAACTAAAGTGAGTTTTAAATATTTTGGTATCTGCTCCAAGTTGTTGTCTTGATCTGGGAGGGGGAGCTTTGAGTTCTGCTAAATATTGTTCTTCTAAATCCTCTGTTTGTCTTACGAAAGTCCTGGGGCTCTTGTTCTCATTTCTATGTTGGCTTGTTCAGTGAAGCTTCTGGGTTGAACTCTGTCCTGCCCATTTTATGTGCTGCCTGGGAGAAGGAAGAGTACACTGCTGGAGTGGCAACAGCAGGAACCTGCTCCAAAGCTGAAGAGGTCAGAGCCTCTGCACTGAGCGTGAAGGGGTGGCGGGCAGAACACCCAAGAGACAAGCCTGATTGCTGCAGAAGACATCCGGGGAACTTGCTGTGACTCATAAGGCTCCAGAAGGAAGCAGATAAGTTGCCACATGGTCATAAACTAATTCCGTGGGACATGTATCAGCTCCACTGTAACCACAGCAGGTTCAAAGATTCAGAGAGAAGGTGGAGGGGTCACAGCACGATTGTTCACTTACTGTACACACTATATTCACAGAATGGATTTTAAAAATAATGTCTATTATTACACCATAAGTATAAAACAGAAAAATAGTAAATTAAAATTATCTATAAACAAAAAAATTAAACACAGTTACCAGACAATTCAGAAATTCTGCTTCTGGCATTTGTCCAAAAGAGCTAAAAGTAGGACTCAGATAGACACATATGCAACCATGTTAACACGGTGTTTCTCAAAATAACCAAATGGGGGCAATGAATGGAGGCAAGTGTCAACAGAAAATGAAAAGGCTAACACGTGTAACATCAGGTTTAAAAGGAAAGGAATGCGGGCATATACTACTACAATGTGGATGAACCTTGAAGACATTGTGCTGTGCAAAACTGAAACATATACAGATAAAAGCCAGATAGAGCACAGAAAGAACAGAGAGGAGCATTTTCAGTTTCTGTATTACAAAGACACACTTGTACTCTATATTGTAGAAATCATTAGCTGAGCAAACACACGCCTGTTAATAGTCTGTTCTGAGTTAACCCTCCCTGGAAGCCCAGATGACCCTGGAGGAATACAAGGTTGATGCCAGTGGAACCTAACTTGACTTGGGGTTTCAAAGATTGCCTGAGCCCTGACATCTACTGAGTGAGGGGGGAGGGCAAGGGAAGACAGCGTGAGAAAGACATCACAAGTCTCAAAAATGTGGCCAATCACCTGATCCGGGCAAGACTGGGCTACAGAATGGCCAATGGCTGCCTTTATTCCTTCTGGTCTTTTCTCCCTATAGAGTCTGCTGCTGGAGATAAGACAGAATTAGATCTCTAGAACAGGAATCCACTGTCTTCTTAGATTGACGGCTCTGAGTAAAGCACATTCTGGAGATTTCATTCCTGGCTCTGCTCGCTGGAATCTGACTGTGATGGCTTGATCAAATTCTGCTTACAAGACCTTGTCCTTTGTGAGGGATCTGGAGTGATCAAATTCTACAGACAGAAAGTGGGACACTTGTTTCTAGGCTCTCGGAGAAGAAGGCAGGGAGTTTCATTTGGATGAAAGAAAGCGTTCTAGTGATGGGTGAAGGTGTGGTCGCACAGTCATGGGAATGCACTTAATGACACCAAATGATACCTTAAAATAGCAAATTTTACATTTCATCTCATATTCTACCACAGAAGAATGTGCCCATTAACAAAAGACTTCCATAACTTACAATCCAAGAATTGTGTGAGGTAGGGCAGGAAACTAATTAAACTCAGTGGGTCAAACACAAGAAGAAGACGTGAAAGTGAGCGGGAAATTGTTGAGAAGGGACCCTTGGGGGGGAGAGGGGATGGGAGAAGGGAAGGGGGGCAGAATATTACTACAATTCTGTATATGAAGGTAGGAAATCACTAAATAATTTATAACTCAAAAGAAAAAAATATTGTTAGAGGAGATTATAGAAGATTTAAGTCAATCAAGAGACAACCATGTTCATGGATTAAAAGGCCTGCTATTGTTCAGATGACAACACAGATCAAACTGACCTATTTGTCTGGCGTGACAGGGGTCTTGGACACATGAACTCACAGTGGCTATGGCTCAAGACCAAAGATTAAATCAGTCAAAATCCCATCACGGAAGGGAGAAGAGCTCATGAAGCCCCGCCCCTAGCTATGGAACTATTGGTAACTGATGGCTGCTCACAGAACAAAAGTCAATTTTCTTCAAGAATGCGTTCCTGGGGAGCTACCTGCTCCAGTGGACGGTCCTACACCCATACCCATACAGCAAAGCACATGAAGCTGAAGGTGGGGAGGAGAGAATAAAGGAGGAATCAGAGGAGAGGGATTAGGGATGGATTTGACCAAAAGACATTATATGCATATATAACTTCCAAACAATAAAAAGATTTTTTTTAAGCAAAACAAAAGAACAAGAAAAAATTCAGCGTGATCTGAATGTCTCAACTGAGTTCTTTGCAGAAACTGACAATTGAATTCTAAAACTGGTCAGAAATTCAAAGGACCCAAACTAATAAGAATGTCTTTCAAGCAGACAATGCTGGCAGGCTCAAACTGTCCAATTTTAAGCCCATTCCAGTGTTACAGTAACCGAAGTTAGGAAATAGAATAGGATAAACACATAGATGAACAGAATAGAGCAGAGGAGAGAATAAACCTCCACATTGATGGCCAGCTGATTATCCACAGGCATGCCAAGACAATTCAGGAGAGAAAGAATAGTCTTTTCAACAAATAGTAAAGGGACAGCTGGACACCCACATGTAAAAGGAAAAAAAAGAACCTATCACACACCATTTCCAAACAAAATGTACCAGAGCCCACCAAATGACTCATCAGATAGCCAAGCCTGATGACCTGAGTTCTAATCTCCAGACCCATAGGATGGAAAGAGAGAAGCAACTCCCATCACACACAAACACACACACACACACACACACACACACACACACACACACACACATATGCCAGAATGCCTGCATGTACACACATGCTAAAATAAATGTAATCTTGAAAGGTTTATCAAAGACCTAAATGTATAGCCTGGTCTACAAAGTGAGTTCCAGGCCAGGCTCCAAAGCTACACAGAGGAACCCTGTCTGGAAAAAATAACAAAAACCAAAAAAAAAAAAAAAAAAAAAAAAAAAAACCACAAAAAACAAAAAACAACTAAATGTAAAAACCAAACCTAAATTCCTATTTAATATTGCTGAGATTGTTCAATGACACAAACGCTTAGGGAGGGTCCGATAGTTCTTCAAGTAACATAGTTAAATGTATGGCCAAGAAAATCAAACAGGTATCCTCACAAAAAAACAAACCTTGTACAAGAATACTCATAGCAGCATTATTTATCATGCCCAAACTGTTCACAAACTAATAAACAGATGAAATCTGCACAATGTGTATTTATTCATAGAAAGAATACTATACTAATACACACTACACCATGGACAGACCTTGGAAATACTTCACTAAGTGAAAGCAACTTGCCAGATCGTCTGTTCCTTGGCACAAAAATGTACAAAGTACCTGGTCCTTGCCCAGGACTCAGGACTGGGTAGGAAGAAATGGGGAGTAACATAATGGCTCACACTTTCTTTTGAAGCATCAAAAACTTTCTAAAATTGATTATGGTGATGGCAAAACTCTTGATTATATGACGACTATTCTGTATGTTAAATGTATCGGTTATGGAATATGTATTACATCTTAAAGCACTTGATAAAAAACCTTAGTTTGTGCTCACCCTTTGATTATGGTGAATAATGCAGCCAGAATCACAGTCTACAGATATCTGTTTGAAATCCTGCTTTTAATTTTTTGCTGTATCAAGGAATCAGAATTCAGAATCACATTAACTCTGTTGGGGATTTTCATTTTGGAAGGATCAATGCATTGTCAATTGGTTTTTCTCTATCTATCTCACTGTTAACTCTCTGGGTTGTGTCTTTAGAGCCTTCTTCTCCATGTATTTATACATTTAAAAATAAATTTAGGGTTTTAATCTTTCATGGTCTGCATTTTTATTCAACCATATCATTAGTCTTCATATAATTTTTTCCAATTATTTTGTCAGATTGCCTTTCATGAATGGATTCATTTAATCAATGCTCTGTGGTTGGACTTCTTTAAATGTATTAATTTATTCTTTGAGAATGTCATACACACACACAATATATTTTGATTATGATTACCTTTCTTCCCCTCCACAATTCCTGGACCCCCTCCAACCATGTTCCTCTCCCAACTACACATTCTCTTAAGTTTCCTAGTAATGCCCTGAGTCTAATCAGTGTTATTCTTGCGTGCGTGGATGTGGGGCCATCCACGGAGCATGGGAAATATATCAAAGACTATATCTCTGAAGAAACTGACTATCAAGATCCGTCAATGATAAATAACTCCTCAGTTAGGAATGGACCCCTTTGTGTCCTTCCGCATCCAGGCTGGACTGTTGATTGGCTTGATCTTGTACCAATCTTATGCAGGTCACCAGAGCTACTGTGTTCATAAATGCCATGGCCCTGTTATGTCTGGAAGGCACTATTTCTTGGGAGTCCTCCCCATATGGTTGAACTTTTATTTACAGAAACCCCCACTTCTACATAACATGGTGTGTTTGGGGTCTCCGGGAACACCACAACCAGCAGAGTGCCAACCCATGAGAGAGGCAAGAAGGAAGTCAGGTTCAGCACGACTCAGTAGCCAGTGTTGGTTCAAACTTCAAGGGTCTGACACAAGGTAGTTTATTTTCAGCATATTTAAGCACAGCACAATTTGGAAAAAAGTTTCCTGGCTATTGACTTAACCCTGTGTGCACAACAAAGCTTAAGACAAGACGACATTGAAACTCTTGTAAAATACAACTGACATTTTCCATAAAGACAGATTCTATAGACTAACTGAAGGAAAAGGCTCAAGGTAAACAATGCTCCTGATAAGGGTTTGGGGGAGGACAGAGCTATAGATTAATTGAGATAAACAGGTTCAAGACAAGGGTCTGGGGGTGCCAGTGTGGCCTGCCCATATAGATAGCACAAAGGTCACCAGGCTATTAGCCACATTCGTACCCAGACTTCTTGGTGGAAAATAGGTTATACATCTCTCCCTTCGAATAGATAACTCTGTGTCTTTGTCATCTCTGGTTCCCCTAGTGCTTCTCTGTAAGCACAAAGGACCTACATGCCTCCTACAATGGTGAATATCTTCTTCAGAGGGCTTCTAGGTATCCATAATTGTTTCTTGGAATGAACTCCAGAATCAAAGTATTATGATAAAATTATATGCACATTTAGTAATTTTTGAAATGTACTGCCAAATTGTTTTTTAAAAAGGATATTCCTGGCAGATGAAGAGTGTTCACCATTAAGCCAATGCAAATCAAAGTTATGAGATGCCACCGGCATGGCGATCCCCTGCCCTCGGAGCTGCTGGCTGTCAGATGTGGATTCACTGCCGGATATTTTAGCTCTCAGGCTTTCAAACTACACCAGTAACTCTCCTGGGTCTCCTGCTTGCAGACAGGACCCTGTGGGGCTTCACGGCCTCCAGAATGCACGAGCCAGAATCGTGTCGCAGATGGCCGATATATCTGGGTACATATGGAAGTATACATGGGGGTACACCTCCTACTGGCTGTGCTCTTCTGGAAAGTTCTATTGAGCTCCTGACTTTCCTTAGATTTTTCACATGGCCAAAAAGCAATCTCACTTTCTATACTCTATCTTCATTCTTCAGTTCCTGATCCACCAACAACTAGTCTGTCTCCATAGTGACTTAAGTCAGACATTTGCACTGCCCCTAGGAAGCTGGTAGTAGCCTTCGGAGTGATAGTTCTGCTGTTTGCTACCCCCACCTCCTTTTACATTTTGCCCTGGATGTTGGGGTGGGGTGGGGGGAGGGCACTGTGAAGATTCATAGATTGCTTTAGGGGATCCAGTGCCACCACATCGTCTTCAAGTTCCAGTGCTGTGTGTAGGCATCTGCCAATCGTGCTTATTGTCCCCTGGTAGTGATTACTACCTGAAAGCAGGAATCAGGGCTGACTCTCTCTGGACAAACCTCTACCATTTTGTAAAAGGACTGATGTTGGCATATCTTCAATCTCCCAGTGTGGTCCCCAGACCAGCAGGATTGGTATCACCTAAGAACTTGTTAAAAGCAGCCTACCTAAGACCTCCTGAATCAGAAACAGTGACCTGTGTTAATAAACTACGTGCCCAACATGCATGAAGCCTCAATTCATTCCCTGGTACCACATAGACTGAGCATGGTGGCACATGCTTATAATCTCAACATGTGGGAGGTCAGGAGGATCAGAAGTTCAAAGCCAACCTTGACTACATAGGCTGTTCAAGTTCAGCCTGGACTACCAAAAACCCAATCCAGAGGGGGGAAAATTTTGTGATTTTTTTTTGCATATGTGAGCCTGCCTGAGTGTATATATGTGCACTGTGTGTGTGCAGATGCCCAAGGAGACCAGAAGCATGTGCCAGACCACTAGAACTGGAGTTGCAGATGGTTGTTAGCTACCATGTGGGTGCTGAGAACCAAACCTAGGTCTTTTGCAAGAACAGCAAGTGCTCTTAACTGAGCCATCCATCTCTCTAGCCCCTATATAGCCATTATTTAAAAACTATACATTATAGAAACACAGAATTGGCTAAACTCTATTAAAAATGAAAGTAGTAAGTATTCAAAACTCACCATATCCAAACTACCTTATTCAGCTAGCGTCAAAGCTCTTGAAGTTACATCTACCTACTGGGTGAGAGTGATACACAGCGTTCGGCTCCTGAGGGTCTCTTGCCAGCCTGTGCAATGAAGACAGCGAAGTAGTGTGAAGGCAGCCACAAGTGGGATATTTACAGCATGTGGGTCAATAAGTGCTAAGATCAGAGCTTTTCATCCCTCCGCTTTTCATCCCACTAGAGAGAATTTCCAGCTTACTTCTGCCTGTGAGGCCCCAGAAGCTGTGATTTGATGCATCAGGGTATAGAATTTAAAGGAACCCTCAGGCAGTTGTGACATGCAGCTGGGACTGGGCATCACTGTGATATGGAAGGCTAGCCTTTGGAAAGTCGTAGAAACACGTTGTGTGGCAGCTCATGCCATGGGAAGACAAAGGAAAACATGGGAAAGGAGTTCCAGAACTTCTCAAAATCAATCATCTCAGCCAGGCAGTGGAGGCCAGCTTGGTCTACAAAGTGAGTTCCAGGACAGTCAAGACTGTTACACAGAGAAACCCTGTCTTGGAATATATATATATATGTATATATGTATGTATATATATGTATATATATGTATATATATGTATGTATATATTTTTATCATATACATATCATCTCAGTGAGATCAGGAAAAACAACAAATAAGTGTCAAAGGGCAAGGAGGGAACACAGTGGCCAACTGAGTTCACACCCTATTCCCACCACCCCCATGGGCCGCTCAGTGCCAGTCATCAGTCACATGTGGGATGCTGGCCCAGGCCCCAGGGCCTCTAAGTTCTTCCAGCTAAGCTAAAATACAACGGACCTTGCCAGGCTACAGGAAATCACGAAGGCCAAGCAAAACCACTTTGTGTCCAGCATCAGCCAGCAAGGAACTAACTGGACTCATCCACCAGCATGAGGGCCTCACTGGGACACAGGGAAACATGGTCCCAGAAGCAGCAAAGGATCTACCCAAGAAAGCTGCTGTGGTTACAACTCAGTGGAGTGTGGGGCTGCATAGCTACCAGATCCTCCTCATGGCCTAGGCTGTAGGTTGATGTCAGCAGTTTCAAGGAAGGGGGTGGCATTTTTGTTTTGTTTGTCTGTTTTTTCAAGACAGGGTTTCTCTGTGTAGCTTTGCGCCTTTTCCTGGAACTCGCTTTGGAGACCAGGCTGGCCTCGAACTCACAGAGATCCGCCTGCCTCTGCCTCCCGAGTGCTGGGATTAAAGGCGTGCGCCACCACCGCCCAGCCGGGGGTGGCATTTTTGATGTCTCCTCATATCATACTGTGAGCTCTAAACACAGTGCATCAGTTATTTTTCCTCTGGCTGTGACCAAAGACCTGACAAGAGCAGCTGAAGCAGGGAGGAGTTTATTTTGGTGGTGACTTGAGGAGACAATCCATCATGAGGAGGAAAACATGACCTCAGGAGCAGAGCATCCGGCTTCCTGCTCACATCTTAGAGGACTCGGAAGCAGGGAAGCGAAAATGCCAGTGCTCAGTCTGCTTTGTCCCCACATACCCTTTTCAGATTTTCTGTAATTACGGGGAGGTCTGTGTACACACATGAGTGCAGGTGCCCATGGCTGCCCGAGAGGCTGTCCAGTGCCCTGGGTTTGGAGTCATAGGCAGCTGTGAGGCACCCGATGTGGATGCCGGGAACCAAACTCAGGTCTTCTGCAAGAGCAGTAAGCACTCCTACCACTGAGCCATCTCTCCAATCCACCTTTCCCTCTTTTTATTCAGCCCAAGACAGTGCTGCCCACATTCAGGGTGGCTAGTTTTATGTCAACTTGACACAAGCTAGAGTCATTTCAGAAAAGGGACTCTCTCTCAATTGAGAAAATGTCTCCATTAAGATTTGCCTATAGCAAGTCCGTAGGGCATTTTCTTCATTCACAATTGATGGGAGAAGGTCCGGTCCACTGTGGGTTGTGCCATCTCTGGGCAGGGGGTCCTGGATGGTATAAGAAAGCAGGCTGAGCAATCCAGTAAACTTCGCTCCTCCATTGTCTCTGCTCCCATTTCTGTCTCTAGATTGTGGCCCTGAGTTCCTGTTCACTCAGTGATGGAGTGTGACTTGAGAATTGTAAGCTGAAATAAACATTGCCCCCCCCCAAGCTGCTTTCAGTGGTGACGTTTTATCATGGCAAAAGAAGCTGTAAGACACCATCTCAGTTAATCTTCTCTGGAAACACCCACACAGATCCACCAAAAGTGCGCTTCACTCATGCCTAGGTATTCCTTAATCAAGATAACAGTCACAATTAACTATCACACACAAAATTAGATACTCTAAAGGACAAAAGGAATAACAAGTACTTGTGACAATTCCTACCCCAGGACATTTTGTGGACCGACATTTTTATGTATTCTTTTATTATTTGTAGTGTGTGTGTGTGTGTGTGTGTGTGTGTGTGTGTGTGTGTATGTGTGTGTGTGTGTGTGTGTGTGTGTATGTGTGTGTGTGTGTATGTGTTTATGTATGTGTGATGTATATACACAAGTGTGTGCTGATGAGTGTGCATGCCCAGGCCAGAGCAGAATGTCAAGCTATCTCTCTCTACCTTATATTTTGGAATAGGGCCCCTCACTGAGCCTGAACTTTCCTGTTTCATCTAGGCTCCTGGGATCTGCCTGTCTCCTTCCCGCAATGCTCAGGCTACACGCACACATGACTCTGTCTGCCTTGTATGTGGTTTCTGGACATTCAAACTTAGGACCTCTTGCTTGCATAACAGGCCCTCTCACCCTCTTAGTCATCTCCAGAGCTTTCTTTCTGTAGGATGACATTTAATAACAACACTGTGTGTAGAAATACATGATCCTCCACACTCACACCCATGGCTAAGGTCAGAGGAACGGATTTGCTAGGCGTCACAACCACCAGATAAGCCCTTTGACATGTCACCAATCCTGGTCTTGAGTTTTCAAGGTACAGGTTTCCATACGGCCTAGCTGTCCCTCTCAGCAACCGGGGCCCAATGAAACTGAAAGCTCTCCACACAGGAGCTTGTATATAAGCACTCACGACAGTGTTATCCATCTTCATCAAAGAGTAGAAACAACCCAGGTGCATTCCCTATTTGTTCTGTCCTTGTGATAAAACACCCTGATCAAAGAAACAAAAGAGAAAGGGTTTATTTTGGCTCATAATTTGAGGGGTAGTCTATCATGGTCCTGAAGAAATGTTACAAGCAGGAGGCTGCTGGTTACATTGTATCTGTTGTAATCAGGAAGCAGAGAGACAATGCTAGCCCTGGTTCATTTTTCTCCTTATTCAGTCCAGGACACCGTCCAGGACACCAGCCAATGGAATGAGACCACACCCAGTTAAAGTAGGTCTTTCTATCTCATCTAGATAGTCTCTCACAGGCGTTCCCAGAGATTCTTCGTGGACCTCAAAAGAACAATACTCCCAGAGATTTGTTTCCTGAATGATTCTAGATCCTGTCCAGTTGACAATTAACCATCACAACTTCACCCCTTGTCAATTTGACATGCAAACACATCACTTTAAGTCACAACCTTCCTCTTTCTGTCCCTGTAGGCTCATGGCCATTTTATAATACAAAAAAAAATGCATTCAGTCCAAGACAAAAAGACTCCATAGTCTGTAACAGATCCAAAACTGTTTAAAAGTATAAGGGCTGAGTTTCTTCTGAGACTCAGGAACTCTCTGTGAGCCTCTGCATAAACAAGGCACAAGTTACATGGACTGGAAAGATGGTTCAGCAGATAAGAGCATTTTCTCTATAAGACACCTAATTTCATGTCCTCTGCATGCACAGCTATACATATTTATTATATAAATATATATTTATTCGTGTAACATATATACACACATTAACACATACATTACATACTTCTAACATATAATGGCAGGAATAAACATTCCCATCCACAAGGGAAGAACAGGGTCCCAGAAAGAATGATCAGATCTACACTAAAACCCCAAAGGGCAAGCATCAAATCCTGTGGTTCCATGTCAGGCATGTGGAGCTCATGAGGGAATCATTTGGGTTCCAGAGGGCTTGGGTAGCCTTTTTTGTTCAGCTCTTCTGCCTGTACTGCATACAGTCTCTCCTTGGGCCAACCCCATTCCAAGCTTAAAGCTTCCCTTTACATATGTCCCATGGTCCTGCCATCTCCAACACTCAGTGGATCTCTAAAACTGTGGAGGAGGATTCCACAATCCCGTTAACCTTACATGCCTACAAAACCAGGGCAAAGGAGGCCCTGAGAGGCTGTTGCATGAAGCCAGCAGAGACCGTGAGGACCCAAGTTTTGCTGCCAGCTGGGGATGAAGCCTGGCCTGCTTGAAACATAGTTGCATCAGCCACAAATGTGTCTCAGCACATTTCTAGGGATGGGTGTTTTGAAGGTCAGGGAACCCTTCAGCAGCATTCTTAGTTTGGGTTCTTCCCTTTCAAATGAACTTGGCATTTCCCAAGGCAAAGTCTGGATGGGTAGGGTCTTATCCCCACAATGCCTTTCCCCGCTGTCCGAAATGCTACATTTCTCTTTAATGTTTCTAATACTTTTAACAACTACATGTTTCATCAGCTGCACCCTCCTCGTCTGAAACTTTAAATTGCATATACATCTTTCTTCCCTTCCTGTCCTTTCTCCTCCTCTTTCTGCTGTCTCACTGTAAACCAGTGTGTGAGCAGTGAGCAGTAACCATGACACAACCTTGATACTCTCCTGTCTTGAAACTTCCTCCTCCAAGCAAGTTAGTCCATTACCTTCAAATTCAACCTCACTCGAGTTTTCAGGACACAGGCAGAGTGAAGCCAGGGTCTCTGCCAGGATATCACACAGGTAGTTCCTTGCCTAGTTCCAGAAAGAGCCCTTGCTCCCTACCAAGTCCATAGTGAGTCTCTGTCCACATGTCTCATAGAATTCTTGTCTTCTAAGCTTCTATCAGAATTGCCCAATAACTTCTCTGAAGTGTTCAAGGACTTTTCCAACCCAAAGTCTCCAACTCTTCTGCTTTTCTGGCCTACATCAGTTCCAAAAGCCTAAGAATGGCATGGTCAGATTTATCAGAGCAACAGCCCCACTTCTCAGTACCAATTTTCTGTATTTGTTGTTGTTGACTGTGATGTTAAAAAAAAAAAAACTGAAAAAAGCAACTTAAGTGGGGGTCTTTGGGCTCCCAATTCAAGGGCACAGTCTATCTTTATTGTGTTCCCCAATATATTGTGCACCCTAATAAACTTACCTGGGGTCAGAGACAGAACAGCCACTATATTAAACATAGGTTTTAGCAGTCGTAGCACAAGTCTTTAATCCTAGCATTCTGGAGGCAGAGGTCTGTCTGGATCTCTGTGAGTTCAAAGCCACACTGGAAACAGCCAGGCATCGTGACACACACTTTTAATTCCAGGAAGTGATGGCAGGAAGCAGAAAAGTATATAAGGCATGAGGACCAGGAACTAGAGCCTGGTTAAGCTTTTAGGCTTTTGAGCAGCAGTTCAGCTGAGATCCATTTGGATGAGGACTCAGAGGCTTCCAGTCTGAGGAAACAGGATCTGCTGAGAAGTTGGTGAGGTGAGGTTAGCTGTGGCTGGTTCTGTCACTCTGATCTTTCAGCGTTCACCTCAATAACTGGCTCAGGTTTGATTTTATTAATAAGACTCTTTAAGATTTGTGTTACATATCATGGTAGAGAAGTGACGTTGTCAGAAGCTTGAGGCAGCTGGTCATCTTGCATCTGCATGCAGGGAGCAGAGGTTAATGAATGCCTATACTCAGCTCACTTTCCCCTTCTTATTCAGTCCAGGACCCTAGCCATTGGAATGGTACCACATGAGTCAAGTTGCGTCTTCCCACTTTAACTAACCTAACCTAGATAATCCTTCACAGGCATGCTCCCAAACTAATCTTATGTAGTCTTTCACAAGCATGCCTAGAACCTTATCTCTTAGTGATTCTAGATCTTGCTGTTGATGATAATAACCATCACATCAGATGACCATCAACTAATGAATGGAAAATTAAAATGTAATATATCCATACAATCGAATGTCGGGGAGCCATTTAGGAAGGAGTCATTGGCCCCACAATACAACATCAATATACCTGAAAAACACTGCAGTAAGTGAAAGAAGCCAGGTAGAAGAGGTAACATTCCTTGCATGTTTAGATTCCATTTATAGGAAGTATTCATAAAAGGAAGAACCACAGAAACATAAACTAGATTAGTGGTCACCAGGATCTGGGAGGGAATGAAGAAGGAGTAACTGTTAATAAATAGGTCAGGAGCTCTTTGAGCATTAAAAAAAATAATAATAATCTGGAATTATGCAACAGTGGTGATGTACAGCCATCCTTGTCTTAGTTATCTTTCTATTGCTGTGATAAAACACATGACTGAGTCAACTTATAAAACAAAGTGTGGAATTTGGGCTTGTGCTATCAGAGGCTGAGAGTCCGTGATGGCAGGTCAGGGACATGGCAGCAGGAACAGCTGAGACCTCATTTCTTGATCCTTAGTTGAAGGCAAAGGGAGAGACACTGGGAATGGTGCAGGCCTTTTGAAACCTCAAAGACCACCTTCAGTGACATACCTCCAACAAGGCCACACCTCCTCATCCTTTCCAAACAATTCCACCAATGTAGGAACTAAGTATTCAAATAGATGAGCCTATGAGGGCTATTTTCATTCAAACCACTGTACTCCTCTATGTATGCTTTGAGCTAAAAGTAAATTATTTTAAAAGTTATACCCATACATCTAAGGAGACAGCTTGTTCCTTGGCAAGAATTATGTAAACATCCCCTGTATCTCATTGTGGAATGAATCAGGACAGGAAGTTGCGCAGTGGCAGTCCCTGTGATGACAATTGGCATTGCAGAAGCTAGGCACAGACTTTTACTAATATTTACTTTCTCACAGCCAAGGAAAAGAATGGCCTGAGACATGCTGCTTGGAATCAAAGTGCCATGTGAATAGAGGATATGAAAATAGAGAAGGAAAACCCCAGAATAGTTCTTCATATTTAGTAGCCAGCACAGCAGTGTTCTGGAGTGGGGGGGACTCATCTTCCAGATCTCTCTCCTCCACGGAGATTTCTCCTTTGTTCTCACATGCCATGAATCCCATGCATCTGAGCACTAATGGGGGCTTCAAGTACCATATCCAAATATTGACACATTTAATTTCTCCAAGACACGAAGAGCTTTATTTTTAGTTTATGGAGATGGTCCCACGGAGAGAAAGCTGATAGCACTATGGGAAAAAAATGGTACTAGCCTAGCCACAGACATTCTTTCCTCAGTTCTCAGCAGAAGGGCAGAGGTGGGAAAATACATGTCCTCAAGACCCTGGGAAGAAGCTCTTTTAGGTGAAGAAGCCTGTTCAGCATGTCCAGGCAGGGGTTGGATGCTCCCCCTGATCCACAGAGGGAAGACTTGTCAGTCAGCATGTGGTCTGGACTACAGAAGTTGCTCTGTGTGCTGGAAGTGAATTCAGGGCATTGGTTACTAAAGTATTCTGAAGGCTACAGCAAGAGAAAGGGAGCAGTGAGTTTGCAAGGACTAGAACTGTGGAACTTGTGCCCCCAGATAAAGAGCTAACAGGGAAAATGACTATATAGTCTGGAACCCCCTCATTAGAAGGAAGTGGCTGGGGGGGGCGGCTGCTCACACTGTGGGGCTGGGGAAGCTGTATATTATCCTCTTCCTGATGTTGTGGGGGCCAGGATGCCAGATGACCTCTGTGTCCCATGGCACTCTCTAAGCCAAGGCTCACCAAAAACGATACTATTCAGACACCCATTGTCTCCACTGCCATTGTTACTGCTGCTGGCGCTGAAGCCCACCCTCTGTGATGCTGCTAGACAGCAAAAAAAAAAAAAAAAAAAGATCGGGAAGGCTTCCTTTGTCCCTCCCTGCCTTCCCATCCCCTGACCATGTCCCCAGGGGCAGGATCTACACAATCTAACCAGCACGCAGAATCTAAGCGGAGTGCAGAGCTCCAGTCTCCTTCCATATGGAACGGAGCAGAGGGGCAGGAATGGGGCCATCAAGAGACAAATGATTAGAATGGCAAGGGGAGGGAAGCTTTTGTGGCTTCAGTAGCTATATAGGGGAAGAAAGTTAACTAATTTCCCTCCTAGAAAGAGCTTGAGCTTGTGACAAACGGGCCTTATCTAACGCAGACAGGTTTACTTGTCTATTGTACTTACTCAGTGTTCGCACTTGTTCACTGGGTTACCCACTAATGCAGTGAATAGTGAGTGCCATTAACGGCTGCGCCACTCCTCTTTACACCCCACTGATCTCCAGGGTCCTCTGGGCTTCTAGAATCCCTGTAGTCATTTTTCCTGCAGAGACTGAAGCCAACATCCAGGCAGGAGGGGGTGAGGAGGCTCTGGTCCAAGCATACAGAAAGATGCTCCCTGGAGACGCGATCAGAGACCACCAGCCTGCCGCTGGAATCTCTCCAACTTTGTCATTACCCCTGGTTCGCTGTGCCCAGGGGAGGACGAAAACTGAGCTCACATCGTTATTTTTTACTTAAAAGGCAGAAGCATACCTTTTATTTGAAGACATGAGCTTTTTCTCTGGCACAAAATTCTAAAAGGGTTTTGTCACATGGAGCATTCCTTGTTTCTGTGACATCACAGGACCCTCCTCTACATCATCTCATCCAACAGAGCAGTCAACATACCCACTTCTGGCCAGAGGTGTCAGAGAAAAGCCAAGGAGCCAGTGAGATTGTGTGTGGTGACTGCCATGGCCCCTTGATATGTTCAGGACTGGGGTATACAGAAGATGTGCTTCAGCAAGCAGATCTTAGTGCCCACAGGCCTCCGCTCCATGGAGTCACCTGGAAGAAGCTGCTGAGATGGGTGGAAAGTAGGTGGGCTAAAGAAGGCAATAGCTCTGCTCCTGGTGGGATAAAGGAAGACCAACAGTCATGGGCAAGTGGCTCCCTCCCTGCACAAGCAAAACTTCGTCCTTCCAAAGCACTCATGCTGCTTTTCCAGCAAAGGCCTCAGGCGTCCTGGGAAGCCTGGGAGTAGAACAGGGTGACTCTAAGGAAAGTAAAGGTACTTGGAGAGGTAACTCTGCAGACCAGAGTCACCCTTACCAGTGGCTCATTACAGGGATCAGAATGTGACTTCCAGAGAGAAGATTCAGTTGAACCGGAATGCATCTTGCTGAGCCATCCCTGGGTAGAGTGGGCACGGAAACAAGGAAAGAGCCAAGGTTGGGTGTCAAGGGGAAAGCAAAAGAAATGTAATCTGAAATGAAAGGCACCAGCGGCATGTAAGCAATAAGGAGGCAGTTGGAAAGCTGGAAGAAGAGCCCCAGACCAGTGGGAAGAAAGCGTGTGCAAAGACAGAGAAGCAGACGTCTTAGTCTTTTGACCCTGACAAAACCACCTGAGCAGAACATCTTAAAGGAGGGAAGATCATTTTGCTTCACATTTTCAGACGATCTTGGCAGGGAGGGTGTGGAAGCATGCAGCTCACATAACGGCGTCCAGGAATTGGTGGGAATTGGTGAGAGAAAATGCTAGCTTTCGCCTTTTCTCCCTTTTATTCCATCCAGTCTTCTAGCCTCTGGGGAGGTGTCCTCCATATTCAGAGTGGGTTTTCCCACCCAGTCTGTAGTTAAGTCTCTCCGGAAACACCCTCAGACACACACAGAGTACACTTCATTGATCTCTTAGGTGCTTCACAAGCTGACGAAGCTGATGATCGGCATTTACAATCTCGGGGTACTTCTCTGAGTTGGTTCCCACACTACCCTTTCTTCCGGTGTTCCTCCTGGGTATGCTGAGAGAGCTAGTGAAAAGAGTAGCTCTGTGGGGACAGATTCCCACAAGTGCTTGTCTGGGTGAGTGGTGGGCTGACTGAGGTATTCTATGAAGGATCAGCTACATGCTTCTGATGTGTAAATGACCAGCTAGAACTTGGGGGGCAGGGAGAAGAGAAGCAATTCACATACAAGAGAAGCAAGTGGCACTGGAAAGCCACTGGGAGAATGCCTATGGCTTACTTTACTCTACATGGCATGCACCTTCCCAGGTACTTCCCAGTCTGAAGAGCCAAAGGCTGGTCAACAACCCTCTGATGTCCTGTATTGTGGCCAGTGTAACCATGATGCAGAATCCTCAGGTTCAGGGAGTCATAGTTGAGGACACCATGGGATCTTGGTGGGGGGAGATTCAGTAAGTTACAATGTCAGAATCCCCCAAATGTCAAGTTGATTGTCTCATGTAATCATAGATAGGCCAACTAAAACATTTCATAATCATGGTTGTCAAGTGTTATTTTGCAGTCTGGAGTTACCACCAACTTGGAAGACTTCAATGGAGTCTCCTTGCAAAACCAGAAGTTAAACAGCTTTCTGAGAGCACACGAGAGAGTGGTCAGTTGGGAAGAAGACTCTCCCAAAGACGTGATGAAGTAAACCATGGATAGGATTGAACCATTTGGGTGGGAGCTACTGCAAGGTCATTAGCAGTGTGAGCTGGGGAGACACATAGAAATCACAGCTAGGCAGATCACAGCCCAAGAGGGCTGCACCCTTGGGACCCACCCTTTTATGAACTTCTTAGGAGGTTGGGGATGGGAGTCTGTAGACTGCCCTACCCAGGTCCCTTGTCAAAAGAAGACAGTAGAAAGTCTGAAAGGAGAGGGGAGGGATAGAGGAACACCTCCCCATTTTTCCAATTCCTGCATCAGTCCAGTAACAGGAGTTGCAGCTCCTGACTTCTCATTCCCCGAACTATCTTCATCTGTGGAACTCCAAGTTCAAGGACCACATCCTGGTGCTGCATGGTAGACACCACCAAAAGATATACTAGAATTCTAAATGAAGACCTCAGTACCATAAGGCTGAATAACCCAGAAATAAGACTTTTCCAGAAAGTCAGCTTCTCCATGTCTTTCCAAATATGGGGGACGAAGGACTCCAAGAGGTATTCAGAGGGGAAAAAACCAGCAAATTAATTTTTTTAAAAAAAGAAAAAAACAGAAACACCAAAACAAAGGCAACAAAACCATGTAATTCATCACACATATGCAGATGTTCACTGCCATCCATAACTTTTATTTAAAAAAATATATTACAATGCAATCTTCTACCTCTCATGTCAACAAAGTTTGAAGATGTGCATATTCTCAGGAAATAATTATTGATGGGTACAAAGTGAATAATGTAATAGATTATTATTACAGCATTATTTATAGTGCTGGAAAAAGTAACATATACACCTTACAGCAGAATGGTGTTAAATAATCATGTTCTGTATAAATCTACATTATAGAGTACTGCTTAGATATTTTAATGAACCTAGAAAAGACTATCTGAATCATAAAAATATTTGTAGAATATTCCTAATAAAGTGTAAAAAGAAAATATAAAACAATGTGCATTCAAACCAATCTTGTTCCTACTAAATGTGTACATTAAATATGTCCATATAGGCATGCTTAGGAGTGAGATATTGTAAAAAGACGTTTAAAGTGTTAATAACTAAGCCACGCCCCAAGCCAATTCAATCATAATAATGGATGTGTGGACACATCTGTGTTCAAAGCACCCCAGCAGATTACAATGGAGAACCAGAATTGCAGTCAACATGCTAAGCACACCCATTCTTCTGTGCATCTCTCTCTCTCTCTCTCTCTCTCTCTCTCTCTCTCTCTCTCTCTCTCACACACACACACACACACACACACACACACACACACACACACGAAATTACAGTGCTCATTTTGTGCTTCTCAATTGATTTCTTTTGATGACCATTTGGACCTCGGGGTGAGGGGGCGGGGGAAAGTGGAGAGCTCTAGTGTTTATTTGCCATAAGGAAGCACAGTACATGTTTCCACACTTGGAGTGTCTATGAATTCTGAAGCCAGCCTGATTCTACTTGAGTGGGCCATCCATATATATTGGGTAGACATTTAAAAACCAAGAATTGCTGGGCGGTGGTGGCGCACGCCTTTAATCCCAGCACTTGGGAGGCAGAGGCAGGTGGATCTCTGTGAGTTCGAGGCCAGCCTGGGCTACATAGTGAGTTCCAGGATAGGCTCCAAAGCTACACAGAGAAACCCTGTCTCAAAAAACCAAAAAAACAAAACAAAACAAAACAAAAAAAACAAGAATCTCCCTCGGTTTATCATATCACTCTTTCTAAGAAGGAGTCATAGGAAAGCTGACGGTCCCCAGGGAAGAAGGACCACTAGGGCATACAGAGATGCACAGGAAAGTGTGCTGTTAATGACCAGACACTGGAAAATTCTATCATTTGTCATCCACAATGCTGTACTTCATGTCCAAGCCTGAGGCCTGAGAACGGAAGAGTCAATGAGGTGAGGCTAAGTCCAGGGCACAGGCCTGAGAGCCAGAAGTACTGACATCCAAGGACAGAAAAAAGAGGATATTCTAGCTCAAGAGACAGCAGAATCTTTTCCTCCCCCTTCAGTTCTGCCCAAACCCTCAACTGGTCGCATGATGCACAACTGCCCTGGGAAGGGCTGACTTTGCTTAGTTTACTAATTCAATGAATAACCTCTTCCAGAAATTCCCTCACCAACACACCTCAAAATAATAGCTAATGAACCACCTGGGCATCCCTTAGTACAAGTTGACACTCAAAATTAGCCATCCTAGACAGTTCACAACATAAGAGGGAGCCATCCATCTGAGTCCATGTAGGTAGTATAGCTCCAGATGTTTTCAAACATCAAAATGGCATTAGGTATCTTAAGGACCTTGTTGTTGGGAAAACAATGGGCGGAAGCTCTTAGTGAAGAGCTGCCTAGATTCCAGGCCTATCAGACCTCCACCAGTTTGGGTCCAGGTGAGATTCTCTCTCTCCCCGCATCCAGGGTATGTCTGAGATCTCTGTCTATTGCTGGACATGGTTCCTGGAAAAGACTGAGGCACTGTGTTCCTAGATCAGAGTTAGGCCCCATGGGGACTACTGCCATGTCTATTCCTGGGTCTTCATCTTCTCCAAGGGGCAGGCTGAATATGCTGCAGGAGAAAAGGAGTCAGACCTCAGACTCCATCTTTGCCTTTCACGTTTCTACTATGAAGCAGTAGTATGAGTTTCTAAAACTTCCTCGTGGCCATGTGTGGATCTCTATTAGGATGCACATTATGAAACACTGTTGGCAGCAAATACTTGTCTTATGCTAAGAGAACATGACTGAAGGGTTTGGAGGTTTATCTGGAGTACCAAGAGGTCCAGGGTTTTCGGGGAACCCCAGAGCACAGCGTGGGATTGGTCCCAGTGCACTGGATGTAAAGGGTTGCACCAATCAGCGTCATCGTCCTCAAGGGAAATGGGCTGTAAATGTTCTTCAGCTCTGGCCCCATCTGCAGAACTGCAGATGCCAAGAACTTCTCTTGGACTCGGCCCTCCAGGTAGTTCTGTGAGTGTGGGAGTCCAGAACCACTGTTTTAGAATACTGTGTCTCCATCCCGAGCCTTTAAAGCCCTCTGGGGAACTGTGTGAAAAACCAATACCAGAGCCTCACACTCCAGGGTGACTCCAATTCTGAGTCCTCTGGGGAAGCCCAGTCGTGGGATTTTCTCAAAGTCTAGAGAGTAGAATAGCTGGGTGGAAGAACTATGCTTTGAAAAGACAGGAAACGTCAAGCCGAGGCTTAAAAGATGCAGAATACACGCATCATGTACACACATCACATACTACACTTCCTACATACCATACACGCCATACACATGCACACATACACACCACACATACCACACAATACATGCACACCCTGTACACATCCCCCCCCCACACACACACCATGTGTACACGACACACAGCATATGCACACAGACACACAGAGCAGAGCCAACATTGACTCCCCATCTAGCTGGGATGAGTTGCAGAACCTTCAGTGTTTATAAGACGATTGAACTCAAGTCTCTTTTGCTAGTGACCTTTGGGCAGATTGAATTATTTCCTTTGGACAGCAAAGAAAATGCCTCAATTGTTTCTGACAAGCAAGTCTCTTTGAAAATACTTTGCCAAGCAGCACTTATCTGATTTGGAAGCCCCAAACCACCTCTAGATTGTTATCTATTGATCTAAATAGACTCCACATGGCGTTGGGAGAGCCCAGGATTTAATAGGAAAATGTCTCCCATTGGAATTGAGGAGTATCTTAGACTTCATCTAGAGCACCCCTTCCTCTGTTTCACAGGGGAATGCTGGGATGCATAAGTACCTCTGTTGGGATCCTAACTCAGCTGCCAACGGAGCCGACTTTTGCCACCTTCTTCTTTTTTTTTTTTTTTTAAATTACACTCATGATATTCATTAATTACACTCATGATATTAATCAT
>CABHPP010123574.1:39278-50161 GCA_902168425.1 Peromyscus attwateri
TATATATATATATATATATTGATGGAGGGAGGAGGTCTTAAATACAGGCTTACAGCACAATGGGAGGACCCCAGAGGGCAGAAGTTCGCTACTGATGTTTTACAATCTTGCTTCTAATCTGTTAACGCCCATTATTCAGGATACACAGACAAGGAACTTCTCTTAAGCATTCAGGAGGGTGGAACCTGGCAGGGAATTAGCATAGGGAGGATATCAAGGTCAAGGTGCTTTTGCCACCTTCTTTAGCTGTATTTTTGTAAGAGCATCCTGTGTGGGCAGTAAGCATTGTGTTGGCACTTTCCCTGGGTGTCACCAGATCTCAGTGTCTCAGTGTCAGCGTGACAAAGGCTCCGTCACGGTTCAACTATGTATCAGCTGTGAGAACTAGTTAACTTCTCTGTGCCTCGGTTTCCTTATTGGTAACAAGAAACTGCCACCACCACCACCACCCCAGATTCTCATGAGACATTTTGGACAAGGCCAGCACTTTCGGTCAGTGACGGTTATTCTCAGGGACTGTGAAGCAGCTTGTCCTGTGGCTGTCATCTTGACCGAAGCTTCCTTCACCTACTCTCCCTTCACTGTGCCCTGTCTCCCAGAGCGTGTCCTGGGGCTCTGTGCCCTGGGCCTGTGATGGAAGGAACGGAGCCTCACATTCAGTACGGAATGCTTTTCAGTGGGTAGTGACATTTGGGGAAAGAAGGCATGGGACCTGGGAGGAGGAGGACAAGGAGGAGGACGGTGACAACACGACTATGGGGAGGAAGACTCTTGGAAGAAAAGTTTGTGGAGAACTTGTTGTTCACATTTATTGTTCACTAAGGCAGTCATCTGGCCTTGCCAATGATTCTGCTCGGGATGATGGCACTAAGGGAGTCATCTGGTCTTGCCAATGATTCTGCTCGGGATGATGGCACTAAGGCAGTCATCTGGCCTTGCCAATGATGCTGCATGGGATGATGGCACTAAGGCAGTCATCTGGCCTTGCCAATGATGCTGCTCGGGATGATGGCACTAAGGGAATCATCTGGTCTTGCCAATGATGCTGCATGGGATGATGACCTTGCTTAGTGATAGCCAGGACACATTTTACAACCATGAAGATTTCCATATCCATCATCAGACATCTAGTGAGGAGCACAGCCCACTGTAGCCCCTGTTTTCTCTTGACATGTTGTGTGACCTCCAAATAGATCCATTGCTTTTCTGCCCTAGACCCCATCTCCTTGCCTGATGGGCACTAAATGGCTTCTGGTGGAACTAAAACATTGTGACTCCTCAGAGCCTCACAACAGCCGGTAGTGAAGGCATTTTATGGTGATATTTTTTTTTTTTTTTGGCTTTTCAAGACAGGGTTTCTCTGTGTAGCTTTGCGCCTTTCCTGGAGCTCACTTGGTAGCCCAGGCTGGCCTCGAACTCACAGAGATCCGCCTGCCTCTGCCTCCCGAGTGCTGGGATTAAAGGCGTGCGCCACCAACGCCCGGCCCTTATGGTGATATTTTAATTGTACTGAAATGTGATTTTATTTGTATGTTAATAAATAAAGTTGCCTGGGGGTCAGAGCTAATAGCAAGCCATAGCAGAAACTGGGTGGTGGTGGTGGTGGTGGTGGTGGTGGTGGTGGTGGTGCAGCCAGCATGGAGACACACGCCTTTTTAATCTCAATACCAACCATAGAAGACCTAGAGGTCTGTACAGACAGGCAGTGACGAGGAGGTCATGTGGTTGGGTTTACAACCAATGAGAAGGCAGAATAGAAAGTCTATAAAAAAGACAAACAGACAGAAAGTAGGTCTCTTGCTGAAGAGGACAACAGCAGCAGTGAAGGGTAAGGTTTTTAGTTCTGACCTCTTGGGCTTTCATCTCTGCATTGGCTCTGTGTTTCTTATTTAACAAGACCGTTCATCTACAGCATTTTCTGTGGCTGTTACATTTGATGGACAAGAAAGTTTTGCCCAACAAGGCTTTGGATTAAAATGCAGAAGGAGTTCCAGGGCCATATCTCCATCTGGTCTTCCACCTTCTCCCCAGGAAAGCCCATCTTCCTGCATCATCACCGTGGTGGTCTGATTCTACCATCCTTACTTGCCCTTTAACATCCTTGATATTCATTCTGGACTTGTCCCCCAGTTCTATATTTTCTACAAAAGGATTCTTTCTCTTACCTCCTCTGGGGCCTAGTTAGAAGTTATATATTTGTTGTTATTTTTAAGCAATGAATTCTTCATTAAAGTATCAACTGTATTGTTAAAAAATATATAATGCATAATGAAGCAGCATTTCAAATTAAGAGACATAAGAATTAACATTTCAACAAATGGCTTCTGAACAGATATCTGAGTTAAAGGTCTGAACCTTACTGATAATTACAGATGAAATTCTAGTCCTTTGCCACATCAGTGCCTACTTTAGAAGCACATACAAAACCCACGCACATATATGAGCACAAGATCAATACAGAGAAGGTAGGCCGAGATGACTATGGCCTCAAATGGGTTCCCCAGCTCCACTTCCAGGAAACTAAACAGATATTTATCATCAGAACACAGTCTCAAAGGGAATGACTCATAATGATGCTAAGTTCTAGAACCTTGGCAGACCAGAGGATCTGTACTACTCCTGAGAAAGCTGGCCCATAGAGAAAAGTAAGGGATATGGGCTTGCGTGAGCTGTGACTCATCCTGGGTTCTTCTCTCTCAGTGCTGAGCACCATCCATCTAGATCCACAGGCTGAAGGACACACCAGATGCTGTCTGCGACCCTCCAACTCACATTGCATCTCCTCTAGAGTCCTGAGAGATGAAGCATGGGACAGGGGCTTTTCCTTGGATTATGCTGGGATGTTAGTCCTCATCTCTTCATTATTCCTCATAAATCTCAAATTACCTAGTGAATAACCCAGCTCATAATTCATCTTCCCATAACTTTGGAACATCAGGCTGTTCTCACCTCACCCTTACTTCCACTTACACATTGGACCCTCACACACTATCAGGAAGAGGAAATCAGCTAAGTCTTGGTTAGGTGTTGTCTGTGTGACATGGAAACAAGGAGTGTATGTTGTGTGTTACTCCCGGAGCTGCGGGTAGAGCCAGAGGAAGATAGAGCCAGAGGAAGCTGAAGGAGAGGAGTGAGGCAAGAGCCGAGTTCAGAAGCACTATGGTTGCTTAGTCTGGAATTACCCAGCAAGTTAGAAGGGCCAAGGGCCAGAATAGAGCTGGGGGTGGGAAAGCGGGCCAAGTCGGGTGTTGTTCTCTCTCTCGTGGCTATTACACAAACAAATAAAATAGCAGCAATGGAAATGAGGGGGGAGAGGGGAGAATCGCCACAGTCCTCCCCACTTAACGCATCAGATGTTTTTATTTTTCCAGGCCTCAGTGACATTTATGCAAAGATGTTATGCTGTGTGGTAAACACAAGCTCGGGCCCAGTTCCAACATTCCAAATTCAGCTGTTGTCCCTTAGGCTCACGGACAGAGCATGTTTGCGTGTTGTAACACACACTTCGTCAGCTTAATTACTACACAACATCTCACTGGGTGTTGTCACCAATGCCACCAACAATGGGTGAGTGTACCAGTTTCCAGTAACTTGCATGCTTTGGGTCATTGTCGGTATCTGAAATGTTTATGCATCTGTTAAACATTGATGCTCGAGATAGGTTTTGCATTTCCCTTTGTAAGTAGGAGGGACAACCTTGCGGCAAATCTTTTGTTTACCAGTCACAGCTCCTCCTATCTGGGTTAATCTACCTGGTTTCTCTGGCTTTCCTGGACCTGCATACTCTCCAAGCAGCTGGGTTTGCTCAAGTCTGAGGAATACATTTGGCGTCTTAACTCCAAGGCAAGTTGGTCGCCTTGTCTTCGTCAGGGCTTGGCAGTTGCACACTCTGGGCTTGGTGCGATGTGATTGCCAGCCTTCGCCTCTGGCTGCCATGAATTTCCTGTCACAGTGGACTGTACTCTGGAACCCTGAGCCAAAAATTAAACTTTTCCTCCCTGAAGTTGCTTGTGTCTGGTCCTTGGTCTCGGCAATGAGATAAGTAACACATTGTAATAAAATAGATTATCAATCTACTACTAATCAATCCTTCCAGGTCTTCCAGGTGGACCCTCTTTCCCTTTTCTCCTATACAGTGGCAACAGGATCATTTTAAGTCATGTCACAGTTCAAGCACTTAACCCCTGCCTGGGACTGAGTGCATACATTTGAGAGAAGGGGAAGCACATGTGGTCTTTGTTTTTTTCGGGGGGGAATGGAGTCCAGGACCCTGTGTGTGCCACACAAGCTCTTTACCACAGAGTCCCCTTATCCCAGAGAATAGCCTATCAATTAAGACCTCATAGTATCAGATCTTAACCCATTGTTGCCTGGACTCAGGCTGTAAGCACCTTAGTTTCCTCCTCTGAAAAGCTGAGGTAACCACTCCCTGCCCCCCTGTGGCTGTGAGGATAACACAAGGTCATCAACACAAGACTGATAGAATAGAGCTTGATCTATAGCTATGAAGTGCTAGATTCTCCATGAGGTAGTGGAGGCAGCGGTACTCTCTACCAATATCCTCCGTCACTGGTGATCGATTCTATCGACGTGTGTTAGTGACTTATCATCGCTGAGACAGAATACCTAACAAAAGCAAGTTAAGGGAGGAAGAGTTGCCTCTGGCTCGTGGTTCCAGAGGACAGTCTGTCACAGCAGGAAAGTCGTGGCCACAGGAGCTTGGGGTGGCTCCTCACGTTTCCTCCCAATCAGGAAGCAGAGACGAAGAGTACAAGTGCTCAGTTTGCTCTCTCCTTTCCAGTCGGTCTAGGACTCCATCCTATGGAATGGTACCACTCACAATGAAGGTAGATCTTCTCACCGCAATGAACCTAATCTAGATAATCCTTCACAGGCATGGCCAGAGACTTGTCTCCTCGGTGTTTCTAGCTAGGTCTCATCGAGTTGAAAGTGTTAACCATCTGAGACAGAATTAAAACGGTGACATCATGGTTTGTCTGAATTCATCATGAATTTAACAGTGAAGGTCCCATGTCCTAGGAATCCCTCAGTCCCAGGCAAAGTATAATGGTTGGACATCTAAGCAGAGTCAGAGTTTTAGCTGATCTCGTTGAAGCGTCCCACCTTCTCTTTGCTTTACACAAATAAGCATGGGGAATGCCAAGCAATTAAGAAATGTGCCCAGGTAACACCAGAGGTGAGAGGCAATGCCAGCTGGCCCAGAGCTGAAGTCGTACTTTCCAAAGGAAGCCCTGGATTCCTCCTGGAGGCTGACTCACGGTCACTTGCTATCATCTTTGTTTTTAATTGTTATAAAATTTACCATCTTGGCTGCTTTTAAGTGTACATTTCAGTAGCTATAAGTCCATTCCCAAGATTGTGCAACCGTCGCCATCAGTTTCCTGAGTTCTTTTCACAACCTGAGGACGTCATTGGCTTGTGATGACACAAATGCCAGTAATGAGTGAGTAGCTTCAGCCACACACGCATCACTGCCCCTCTCTGCTTCTGAATATGTCCGCTGAGCCCCACAAAGCACTAACAAGCCGAGGTCATGGCGAAGAAGTCAGTGTTGTGATTAAGAATGTTTGAAAGAGAAATGAGCCTGAACTGTGGCTAGGCAGGCACTCCCCACTGCCCAGGACCCCACGGGGCCTGGCTCTGGGAAACTCTCCCTCTGCGACCATTTACAACTGAAGCCAAAGGGAATCATGATAGTTTATTTCCAGCTCAGACAGAATTCTAAACACGTGGCCCACCAGACCTCTACAACAGGTCTAACCTTTCAGCTCTTCTCAGATTCTGACCCTGCTAGGTCTGGTCTCAGGCCCTTTGTAGATTGTAGATGCCCAGAGAGTAGAAACACTGCCTCTCTGTGCCTGTTCTTGACCATGTAAGCCTCAGAGAAGAGCATACGGCTTAGCAGTTTGACACTGTGCAATCCAGAGCAGAAGAACATAGAGGAAATAACTATTGGGAGTTATATGTTATACAGTACTTGGTACCTAATGTTAAGCTGAACTCTGCATCAAATTCCCCCCACAGCCTCAGGTGTCCTGTCTTCATGTAGGGGGGTCCTGTATGTCTGCTAATACAAACTAGAGTCACATTTCCTTTCTTTGATCATTGAAAAGCTGGAGCGAATTCAGAGCAGAGTGATGAGGCTCAGAAAGAGAGCAAGAGGAGGTGTTGGTGCTTGATCTGTAGAGCTCTGCAAGGATGGAGTCGGGAAGGTTGTCTGCAGGGCCCCGAAAGCTGAGTACATAGTACCTCATCACAGGGCAGCGGTGCTGCCAGCAGCTGGGGCACAGGAGCAAGAAACACACTCACAGTTTGTGCTTTGGGGAAAGTAGTGGCTAGCAAGCTGGGCTGAATCCCTGAAGTGTGGCTGTGATTCTGGGCTTAGATGCTATGCAGTCAGAAGACACCATTACCCAGAGGGGTTTGGAGGAGGGATAAAGGACAAGAAGCTTCCCGAAGAGAGTTTCCTGTTTATCACCATAGCATAAGCAAAAAAGTGCTTGGCACGGTGGCTTTAGCCAGGGTCATTTATAATCCAGTGTGGTGACCTTCCTGGGTTTTCCCTGCTTAACCAGTTTACTAGCAATGAGTCATTTTATCTGAGCTCACTTTACCATCAAGGACTCATCTCCTAAGGAAGCTTGTGTCTGCTGCCTGCCCCTTGTTTATGTTTGTGCCTTGCTTATTCTCCTCCTCTGTGGATTGTGGTTTTCCGGGAGAGAGTCAATTCTGCTTTAGCAGAAAATGGAAAACCCAGTTGTTCAATAAATGATAAAGTCCATTTCCTCTTTCTTTTTATCAAAAGAGCTTGTTTTCAACATGAGCTTTTCAGTCACCTGCAAGGAGAGATCATCAAGCTTGAAATCCCAGACTTTCCAAATCCATACCTCATGAGCATCAGAGGATGTTTGCATGTTTTTGCTTTCAGTCTTGATGATGCTTTCTAGGCCACTGAGTTCAAGTTCACCAGAGAATGAGTACAAGCGACATGAATGGGCATGGCTATTCACTGAGGGCTGTGTTCTTTGCAAGTGGGTCCTGCTGTTCATCTGGATGCTTGTCCTGTATACAAGGATTTGTTCAGATGTAGTACAGTGTTCACCGTCCTCCAGGCACCCTTCCCCATGCCTTTCCCACAATGTTGGCTTCAAGAAGGAGGCCTTTGCTCTCATCACTGTGGCACTCTACATCCTTCCCAGCCCTGCTCAGTCCTACCCCTTTCTCCTGGAAACCTGCATAAGCCCCTCCCTCAGACAGGTGGGCATCCTCAGATAGGCTCCTCTGTCCTACTCTGTAGCATCCTTCTCTGCTCAGCCATGGAATCTGACATTCTGTCTTACTCTTGCTGGTTTTCCAGGGCCTTAGTGTGGTGCAGGCTCTGTAAACACATCAAATAAAAGCAAATACCTATGTGTGAAAATAGTCAGCCTTCAAGGACACATTCTCTGTGAAGGCATCCTGATCCTTCCATCCTAGAAGGTACCTCCATACGTGAGTACACACACACACACACACACACACACACACACACACACACACACACAGTGTGCCTCTCTGAAGGTTTTCTGTCCCCTGGCTGTGGCTCTACTTGGCACTTAGGAAGTGCTCATAGAATGCACGTTGGCAGGAAATGGAGCTGTTCGTCCACAGTAGTGCAGAGCGGACCCTCCTCTCCACTCTGAGCCCAGGATAGTCTTTTTTTCCTTCTGTTGAAAGCACAGCAGTCTGAAAATTCTTGGGGGAACATGGATTCTCATGCAGAATTGTCTGTGTGGTGTCTTCATCTTCTTTGAGAAGAGAGGTTTGTGGAACAAATAGTATTCGTTACTACTTTGAGTGTAGGTAGGATGCAAACATTGTAAGGACCTGAAAGATGAAATAGTCATCCTTTTTTATAGTTTTTAATTATAAATACATAGTTTATATACAAGTGAAACATGGTGTTTGTCTTTCTGAGTATTGTTTATTTTGCTTAACATGATGGTCTTAATTCTATTCATTTTCCTGAAAATGACATAATTTCATTTCTCTTCATGACTGGATAGCATTCCATTATGTACATAGGACACATTCTCACTATCCCATCATCGGCTAATAGACATCAAGGTTGATTTCTTCCATGTCTTGGCTTTTGTAAACAGAGAAGCAATAAGTGGGTGTAGCAATGACTCTGTAGTGTGTTAACTTATATGTCTTTGGGTACCTGCCCAGGAATGCTATCACAGAGTCATATGGTAGCTCTTTTTAGTTTTTGAGGACCCTCTACACTGGTTCTTGTAGTAGCTGCACCAGCTCACATTCCCACCAAAAGCAAACAGGGGTTCCTCTCTCCTCATCTCCGGGTCAGCATTTGTTATAGTTTGTTTTCGTGATGATAACCATTCTGACTAGATTAAGATGTAATCTCAGCCAGGTGGTGGTGGCACACGCCTTTAATCCCAGCATCCAGTAGGCAGAGACAGGTAGGTCTCTGAGTTTGAAGGCAGCCTGATCTACAGGGTGAGTTCTAGGGCAGCCAGGGCTGTTACACAGAGAAACTCTGTCTCGAAAAACCATAAAAAGAAAAGAAAAGGGGTTGGGGATTTAGCTCAGTGGTAGAGTGCTTGCCTAGCAAGCGCAAGGCCCTGGGTTCGGTCCTCAGCTCTGGAAAAAAGAAAAGGAAAGAAAAGAAAAGAAAAGAAAAGAAAAGAAAAGAAAAGAAAAGAAAGATGTAATCTCAGTGGCTAAGGATACTGAACATTGCCCCTTCTTGTTTTCCGTTAACAGTTTTAACATCCCAGGTCTTACATTCAGATCTTCGATACATTTTAAGTTGTTTGTGTTTCTGTGGTTATTGTTTGTTTGTTTTGTATGGTGAGAGTTAGCTGAACCAGTCTTTTAAAGTCATCTCTCTTCTAGATGGAGAGACCAAGACCTATAATAGACAACAGTTCATCCAGACAAGCTGATGGCCGATGCACTGGGTCTCACTTGCGCTTCTCTTGAGTACAGACATTGCGAAGTCTGTAAATTCTAAAGCAGCAAGGGTTGGTGATTGAGCCTGATATGCAGGGAACAGGGCGGTGAGAGATGTCATGAATAAGCCAAGAGCAGAACAGTGCTTTTCCCTTCTGCTGCTGAGCTGCCCACACTCGGAACAGGGCATCCTGAGGCCTGAGAAGTGCCCAGCTCTGAGTATTCCTTGGGCCTGATCCTTTTTCTCTTCTTGCCATATTTATGCATGCTATGATAGAAGAATGTTCAGTTATTAAGGCAGCAGTTCTCAACCTGTGGGTCGCGACACCTTTGGGGATCAAACAATCCTTTCACAGGGTCACCTAAGACTGTCAGAAAACACAGATATTTAAATTGCAATTCATGACAGGAGCAAAATTACAGTTATGAAGTAGCAACGAAAATAATTTTATAGTTGGGGGTCACCACAACAGGAGGAACTATAATAAAGGCATTAGGAAGGTTAAGAACCACTGTATTAAGGAATGGTATTCTAGAACTAGAGAGAAAGCACACAGAAAATTCAGCAAGCTTGGATTACATTAGCCAGGTTAGAAGTCCCCTGAGAGTAATGAACTGGTGCTGTGGCCTCCACAGCCCTTGGTACAATACCTGACATCCGGTGAACACAGCTCAGGCTGTGTATTTTGAGTTACATTTAAGTCAAGTCTGAAAACTTCACTAGCTTGTCCAAACGGTAGTGAGGAAAAGATAGCAAAGTTCTCTTGTGACTCATGAAAGGATACACATGTATCCAGGAAGACAGTATCAATCCCCTCCCACAAAATACACCTCAACTCTCCACCCCCCACCACATGGACCAGGACCAGAGTGGATATATAAAGGAAACTTGGTGTGTCTATATTATGTTTTATTTCTTAATCAAAGAGTAGAACTGAAGCATATATTATAAAAAGTATTCATCTGTTGTGTGATATTTTGATCTCATTTTGACAATGTTTGCTTTGGATCAGAGGTTTTGGAGGACTGAGGACAAATAGACAGGAAGTATAAAGTGGGGCTTAGAGAGGATCTCAGTCCTTTGGGGTGGAGGAATGGAAGAGATCAGAGGTCACTGGTCACTTCTCCACTTCTCTGATTATTCAGGTTCTTACTGCAATAGCTGACTCCTGATTTTTTTTTATTAAAATTGGTACACATTTCTTTATTTCAGGATTTGACACATTAAAAGAAAAAAATGCCAACATATTTCAGACAATATACTAGAAACAATAAATAAAACAGCTCAAAAAATCAGATATTCCCTTTAAGTGCTATGTCCTTTCAATTTCTCTAAATCAGATTCAGCTTTCCATGGCAAACAATAACTATACATTTGGTAAATTATGTTGATAAATACACAAGGCAGGTATATATTTCCATAGTATCTTTGTTTTTCACAGTTACCAAAAATAAAAATTGCATTCAACTCATACATCTATAAACACTCTGATTTCTCACGGCGTGGGTCTGAAAGTGGTGGGAGCACAAAGTCTTTTAACAATCTGGACTTCAGATTTCTGTCTTCAGAAAGATGTCTTCAGCATCTGCCCTCTGCGGGTACCTTTCAGAGTCTTTCTGCGTTGTTATCATGCTCTGGGATGATGGCAGAAAGTAAGCCTTGCTGTGAGATGAGGCAGGCAGGACTAGGGCTCGTCTTCTTCCAGTGAGAGGGCTAGTCTAACCCAGTCTTTTTGATATCATATTTTAAGGCAGCCTAAATGTCACTCAAATGTCCATACCTCTAGGTCCTGAACTATGAAGTCTTCTTTTTTGGAGAGAATATCATTATTAAAAGTGCTGCAAGAGTTGCTGCGCCCATGGTATAAGTCGGCATCTAGCCACAGACCGAACCGTCCCCCTCCACC
>CABHPP010123575.1:0-11224 GCA_902168425.1 Peromyscus attwateri
CGAAGCAGCCGGGCTTCTCCAAAGTTTACTCAGAACCAGGGCAGATGGAGCCACTTTCTTTCCATCTCACTCCAGGAAGTGGATGCTGGCTACAAAGAGAACCACACCCAGTGGGAGCGGATGCGTTACTGAGTTCATCCCTGCTCCGTAAGAAGGGGGCGAACAACCCACCAGCGCCAACAACAACAAACCCAGGAGGAGGAGGACCAGACCCACCAGCAACTCAGCAAGAGGAGACAGAGCTGGTTGTTCCGCCCCTCGATTTCCATGGGCTCACAAAGTGGCATCAGCTGGCCTCAGAGGCACAGCCCGTCCCAGCAAAATGGTGCTCAGGTGTCCTTTTGTAATTCGGAATAGAAGCAGAGGAGTCACTGACATTTCTGAACTCTGGAGCACAGAAGGTGACTTTCCAGGCCAGCTAGGCCACCCTAACTGTCAAAACTCATTAGCCTGCTGGATGAACTAGTTTGTCTTTTTTTAGGACCGGAAATCAAATGGGAAGGCTTCCCTTCTGTTCCAGGCGTGCCGGAGGAATTACTCATGCTCCTTAACCTATGACTCACACAGGAGTCTAGGAGAGTATTTCCAAAACAGGCCGACAATTAGATAAACAAAGCAACTGATGTGTGACAGATAAACAAAGCCACTGGTATGTGACTATCGCCTGAGCTGGGTTGGTGGAGTGGGTCAGTGGACCTGGATGGGATGGGCTTCCCCAGAACCACTGGGCAGCAGACAAGTGGCATGGGAACTTGGGACAGTTCCTGGAAGTGGATATCCACGCACAGACCTGTTTTCAGTTGTGAGGGATTCGATTTCATTTGTGAGTGGAATTATGGCATCTCCCTTCCCAAAAGACTCGAGGGACTGGCCTGCCATCTCACCGTGCTGTCCAGCTATCTGCAGGCTCTGCTTGTCCCTGTGTTTTGACGTCTTGAAACACAGGACATTAATCATTTGGGGACTCTGGGCCCGTTCCCAGGCTCCGTGTTAGCCACTGTTGGTCTGCAGCTAGGAAAACAGCTTCTGAACGACAGAGCTTTCTCAAATTGAAACATCAAGTCAGGGAGAACACGCAGCTTAGGAAATAGCTCAGTTGGGAGTGGACAGTCTCCAGGGCAAGTGAGAGGTCAGCTTTTTTGTGGCTTCTTTGGGAAGGACTCTGAAGCCAGGTCTCAGCCCTGTCTTAGCTGAAGGCTTCTCCTTGGCAGGGCTTGGAGGTATGCAAGGGGCGTGGTGGGGCCATAGCATCACTACCCAAACTCTCATCCCTGGAGAAATAGCAAGTGGAAATAAAGGCAGGTCTGCCATGCTGGGAGGGATGAGCAATGACGGATGGTGCTGTTTTCTCTGTTGTAAACTCATTGATGTTAAACTCACTGATAAAAGGGGCCAGGCTCGGGGGTGGGGGGTGGGGGGGATGGATCTGGATGGAGAAGGTCCCAAACAAGAACCTTGCCTACCTTCTGCTGTAGCACCTGCAGCAGAAGGAGCTTCTAAAACCCAGACCTGCTCCCCTCTCTCCTGGCAGACTCCTTTGAGGGCACCCTCCCTGCAGAAACTCCAGTGTCATTCTCAGGCCAGGCTGTTCCTCACTCCTTGACTCAGTTGGACTCTCAGCCTCATCACCAGGCATGCCCTGGTCCTCTATCCACAGGAACCTGCTGCTTCCTGGAAACACTGTGCTGTCCAGTTCTGTATCTTTCTTTCATGCCAACCCTTCATCCTGCAGTGCCATCCTATGGATCCAATCACTGCTCTCCTGCCCACACAAGGTCTTGCTTCTTTTGCATGTCCCACCCATCACTAGGTTCATGTCTCCCTGGCTGAGCTCTGTCAGCCTTCTGACAGCAGTACTTACCTTGTGCAGGACTAGTCTGTATGATCAGTCTTAGGGTGGGGGAGCTTGAAGTTCCCCAGGAGGGAGCTGCAGTTACTCCATACTGGACTTTGGAAAAGCTTACAGTGTTGAATGGCATGAAGAGGGGTTTCTACCTCACCTTCTCTGCTCTGTTCAATTCAGAGTGGATAAAAGTTTTAGGGAAGTTGTGACATGGCCAGTCTGAGTGCCATCCTCCCTTGTACATTTCACTGTGGCCTTCAGTGATGTTCAGTGTGCATCACAACAGGTAATCAATTTTTAAAGGGTAACATTCTTGGGGTGCACCAATATCTACATTTAAGCTCAGGGTGGATAGCAGCATCCTCTCTCTGTGTGTGTCTCTGTCTCTCTCTTTCTCTCTCTCTCTGTCTCTCTCTCTCTCTCCTGGCTTAGAACAGTACTAGAGTGAGTGTGTAATAATGTTAAGTATCACAAGTTACAGCAACCCCATTAGTTGGCAGGTGTGCACAGGAGGTAGCCCCGGGTCCCCAGCAGAGCTAGGTGATCTAAAGAGAGCCCTAAAGAGCAATTTTGAGGGGCATTCTGGGAAGCGGCTACACTTTCCCCTCTTTTTAGGCCTGTAACATGCTCCTCTCTCTGCCCTGAAAGCCTTTGCCCTTCTCTCCAACTCTTCATCAAGTTGTTGCTGGGTCTTCCTCCAAGCTGCAGTGTAGACACAACCACTCAGTGATGCCTGCCTGGACAAGCCTCCCACACCACCCATCTCAGCCCTGGTGTGGTCTTCAACACCCTTGCCAATGATTTAATGTAAGTTACCTCTTGTGCCTGCCTCTCCCATTGCACTGAGAACAGTCTGAAAAGAACAGGACTCAACCTGGTTGTATTCTGCTCCATGACTTGTATTCTGCTCCATGACGTGGATACTCAATGAATACTTTCCAGTGAATGAACATACCTTTTAAAAGATGTTTGAAGTTTAAATTTTACTTTTTAAAATTATGCCTCTCTCTCTCTCTCTCTCTCTCTCTCTCTCTCTCTCTCTCTCTCTCTCTGTGTGTGTGTGTGTGTGTGTGTGTGTGTGTGTGTCTTCCAAAGATTAGAAGTACCCTAGGAAGTCACAGCACATGTCCCAGAGGCACAAAGGGAAGTGGACTCTCTCTTCCACCCTCAGAGTGCCACCTGGAGTTCTTCTGCACATTTTAAAACACACACAAAACCTTTCCTTTTAAATTAAAGAGGGAATTGCACACTAGGGAAAGTCAAACAAAACTCACTCCGATTCCAAGCACATGACAACACTGTAGAGCAAGTCATTTTCCAATTCCTAGCTCTCGCTTTTCCTTTGAAACTTTGAATTTTGCTTGTTTGAATAATTTGTTTGTTTGTTGTTATTGCTTTGAGACAGGGTCTCACTATGTTGCTCTGGCTATCCTAGAACTCACTCTGTAGACCAGGCTGGCATCAAACTCATGGGGATCCACCTGCCTCTGCCTCCAGAATGCTGGGATTAAAGGCTTGCACCACCACACCCCACCTGATTGATTTGGTTTTTGAAAAATATTATAATACATTTATTTACTTATTTTTGTGTGCATGTGTTTATGCACAAGCCACAGTGCACGTGTGGAGGACAGAAAATAGCTTGTGGGAGTCAGTTCTCCTTCCTCCAAGCAGGTCTTAGGAATCAAATGCAGATGTTAGGTTTGGTGGTAAGTGTCCTTACACACCCACCAAACCGTATCACTGGTCCTGTTTTCATTTTAGAGACAGAGTCTCTCGATCTATAGCCCAGGCTAACCTAGAATTCTTATGTAGCCCAAGATGACTCCCCACTTCCCTGCCTCAGCCTCTCAGTGCTGGGATTACAGGCCAAGCTGCTATGGCCAACTGCAACTTTAATTTCCCACTTGCGGACTACTGGTCTGCTGTGTATGCCCCACCGTTTGAAAACTCCCTTTCTGCGTGGCTCTTTGGGTAGCTTTTATTTTTCAGAATTTCACATAATTCCCTTAGACACTTGGTGGCTAGTTCTCTTGGGAGAGATTACCAAAAGCGGAGTCAGCGGATCAAACGGTTGCTTCTGGTATTTTGATAGCTCCAGTCTAATTGTCTTCTAAAAAAGTAGGCTCATTTACACTCCCTCCCACAGTGCTTAGGAGTGTCTAAAGCCATGACAGGGTGTTATCCCTGAATTTAATCTTTGTTATCTAATTGGTCACAAGCTTTCCTGTCACTAGGCATGGTGACATACGCCTTATCATCCTAGGATTCTGAAGGGGAGGTAGGAAAATCCTGGATTTCAAGGTTGTTTGGTGCCCCTTCCCCTTCCTTTCTTTCTCTTTCCCTCTCCTCCCTTTCCTTCCTTCCCTTTCCCCTCCCCCCTTTCCTTTCTTTTCCCCTCCCCCCTCCCCTCCCTTCCCTTTTCCCTCCTCCCTTCCCTTTCTTTTCCCCTCCCCTCCCCTCCCTTCCCTTTTCCCTCCTCCCTTCCCTTCCTTTCCTTTCCCCTCCCCTCCCTCCCCTTCCTTCCCCTTCCCCTCCCCTCCTCTACCTCCCCTCCCTTCCTTTCAGATGTCTCATAAAGTCCAGCTGGCTCAAGAGCTTGCTGTGTAGCTGAGAATGACTTTGAACTCTTGATCCTCCTAATTGTTTATGGATATCCAGTTTTTAATTTGGCTGCTTTCCCCTAGATTTACACACACACACACACACACACACACACACACACACACACACACGTCCTCCATTCTAAGAACCACCAAGAAAAGGGACTTCTGTTCACATGTCAGCATTCTCCTTTCTTGTTAATCTTCCTGCCAAATCCCTTGACAGCATGGTCTCACTGGCTGATGCTCTTCCTCTCCAGTCCTCACTCTCCTTTACCACTGGCCTTCAGGCCTCACCTACCTCTTCTCCCCCTTTCATGGCCGCATGTAAGTGAATTCCTGTTGTGTGACAAAACTTTCCCTGGGGAGACGCAACACAAATATCCACTCATCCCACATGGGGAACACACGGCAGGTCAAAGTATGGAATCCACCTGAGCACAGTTTGGTGAACCCATGAGTTTTGCTGGGGTTACTTACAGAAGCAGAAATGACTCAAACACAGCTGTATCACCAAAGCCCACCCCAGTGTGGGTGACAACTCACGAAAGCTGGGAATCTAGAGCACACTGCACAGCCTGCAGGCAGCTTAACAGATTGCAGAGTGTCCTTTCCAAGAGACTCCGGGGATATAAACTGTACAGTTAAAAAGCCCGAGCTCAATTCCTGGGCTTGAAATCCCACCAATCCCTGAGCTCACCCCAAGCTCAGGACTTGAAACCCCACCAATTCCCACCCTGGAAATCTTTACCCTAGAAAATTCTGCCCCCAAGAAACTCTATATAAGCCTGCTTCCCACTCAGTTCTCTCCTGCTTCTTTCCCTAGTGGAGGCAGCCACCCTCCTGTATTTTTCCCAATAAATCTCTTGTGTGAGATTTGTTGTGTGGTGTGATATTCCTTGGATCCCAGCTGCCAGGATACCTTTCCCCTCAGAGCTGTAACACTGACATAAGCCCCCTCTAGGCCCCTTGGCTGGTTTCTCTTTCTTCCAGGCAGCTGGTCTGATCCCAAGAGTCTTCTTTGCATCTTGATTTCCTTCAGTCTGAGGGAAACTCTCAGGTTTTTTTGTTTGTTTGTTTTCCTTATTCCATCAGGGAGGAGCCTAGTGAATCTGGTCAGTTTCAGGGACTTACTGAAGTATTTTGAATTGTTTACCTTCCTGCTTAAGGAGCTTCTCTGCAGGATGGAATGTTTAAATTTTGGTGGAAACTCTTTATATAACCATTCCTAAGGCCCCAGCCATGTTGGCCCATAGATTCCATGGTGTTCCTGTGTCAATAGCTGGCCACACCCAGCTGTAAGACTGGATAGTAGCCAGCACGCTCCTTCTGCTTAGGATACCTGCCTTGCCTCTGAGTCCTTATACATGTTTTGTTCTCCTTTTAGATATCTTGCTACTGCTTCAGCTCATTCATTCAACAAGTGCTCACTGAGTAGCTGCTATGTGTCAGGTACTAGCCATACTGTTGCGTACTACACGGGCACTGTCACCTGCCCACTGGCTCCTTGAGCATATGGCTCAATAGGACAGACACCAAATAGCCATAGGCGGTCTATCGGTTACCTGTGGTGTGTCTGTTCATATCTGTGGCTTTGCACATGCTGATAATAGAGAGGAAGACGGGGAGGAGCAGTCAAAACAAGGAAGGACAATTTGAAGAAGTGAGATTTAAGCTGAGATCTGCAAGGTCAAGTCATGTTAGTCGGGTGAGAAGGAAGGACAACTCTGAAACTCCTTGTAGCCAAGGAATTGAAAGTGGTCAGTGTAGCTGGAGAACTGGAGGTTGGGGTGGGGTGAGGAGGTCAGAGCTATGGGCAAAGGGTTAGATCATGTAGGGTCTTCTGGGGGACTTGGAGGGCATAGGATTTACCCCCAGGAATAATGGCAGCTGTTGAAAAACTCTCCTCCCTGCCTGTTCCCTTATTTCAGACATGCTTCCTGATGGGGTCTTGGGTCCTTCCGGCCACCCAATGTCATGTCATGAGTAATCACCTGCTCAACAGTGGGTTCCTAAATGCTAAAGACTCCTGGATTCTAGACCTTCTATAGCTACCTACTAAGCTCCTCCTATGGGGTAATAGGCTGGCATCTATGTGAGATACATGTAAAATTGAAAACTAACCTTATGTTCCTTTACATATGTATGATGGCACATGCCTATAACCCCAGTATTCTGAAGTCTACAACAGGAGAACTGGAAGTTCATGGCTAGCCTGGGCTACAAAGTGAGAGTAAGGTCAGCATAAGTTATATAGCAAGAACCTGTTTCAAAGAAAAAATAAATAAATCTTTTGTTTGCCATTATGGTTCCTGGTGGCTCCACCTGCATCATGTTTATCCAGGCTGAGATTCTGGGGTCTCCTTGATGTTCCCAACTAATTTAACTATCTATTAATTATTAAGACACATAAAGGACCAATCCATCATAGCAGAAGTGACCAAGAGTCAACACATAGATGTATTACAATGTCAGTTTGCAATTGGTGAGTGCTAGAAATGAAAACAAAGCCCATGTAAGGTGATTGATGGTAGAGAGAAGCCCATGTAAGGTGATTGATGGTAGAGAGAAGCCCATGTTAGGTGATTGATGGTAGAGAGAAGCCCATGTAAGGTGATTGATGGTAGAGAGAAGCCCATGTAAGGTGATGGTGGAGAGGAGCTCATGTAAGGTGATGGTAGAGAGAAGCCCATGTAAGGTGTTGGTGGAGAGGAGCTCATGTAAGGTGATTGATTGTAGAGAGAAGCCCATGTAAGGTTATTGATGGTAGAGAGGAGCCCATGTAAGGTTATTGATGGTAGAGAGGAGCCCATGTAAGGTGATGGTGGAGAGGAGCTCATGTAAGGTGATGGTAGAGAGGTGCTGCCTGTTTTCATCAGGGAAGGTCTCTCTGAGGGGTTCTGAGTGAAGGCCAGAATGGAATGAAAGACACTGTGTGTGAACATTTGGGGAGATGTGGCACTGAGTCGAGGGAGCAGCAGAGCAAAAGTCCACGGAGGCAGGAAGATACTTGAGGCACTGCAAAGAGCTGAGCGGCTGGAACAGGTTGGCGGCAAAGAGATAAGACCAGACTACAGACTGGTGTGAGCAATGAAGAAGCGGCTTGGAATTGAATTTTAAGTGTTTATTGAAGCCTTTGGAGGGTTTTTTCTTTTCTTCCTTCCTTCCTTTCCTATGTTCTTCCTCATCCTTCCCTCCTTCCCCTCCTTCTCTCATTCTCCTGTTTTTCTTTTTTAATAGAGTCTTTAGTCCAGGTTAACCTCGAACTCTCTAAGCATCTGGAGATGACATTGGACTTCTGATCTTCCTGCCTCTACCTCCCATGTGCTGAGATTACATTTGAAGAATAGTCTATCAAGTGAAGACCAAACTGGCATCTGTGCTTGCTCCACATTTCAGGGTGTTGGCCACCTCTGTTTTCCTCTCCCATCCTCACAGCTGCTGCCCTGAGCCCATCTCTCCTTCCCTCCCATACCCAAAACATTATTGTCATCTCACCAATGGTCTTCTTGCATCCTGGTTGACCTTCTGGTTGCACAAATCTGAGCTATCTTGAGCAGGGCAGATTTACCCAAGCCCTCAGCTGCTCCCTACCTGTAGGAATTAAGCACATAGCTCCAGCCTTTCATCCTGGACCGCTTCCTCACACTATCCTCATGTCCCACTCCTTCCCCGCACAAACCTCAAACTAAAGTCACACTGGACTCCCAAGTTTCCCAGAGAAGCTTCTCATCTCCCTTGCCACACTTCATGCCCAACTGGCCAACATCTCATAAAGCTGATGCTTGCCATCTCTCTATATATAAGGTCCAGACTTCCTGCATCCTGGTCACCCTGAAAAAAGGCAGCTCTTCCTGCTTTGGGAGTCTTATACCTACCTTCCCAGTGGCACTGTTTCTGGATTAAATTATAGCCCTTTATTGTACAGGTCTTATCTTCCTCACCGAACTGTAAATTCCGCAAGGTCAGGGTCCAAGCTCCATATATCCGTGCACTTCTGACCCTCAGTGCCTAGCCCAGGTTCACACTGAGGACACAGCAAGTGCGTGTTAAATGAATGAATCCATTTCAAATCCTAAAGCGTATGAGTGAGCAACAAAAGGCAATATGCACTGGAAAGCTATGTGGGGAGGCACACAGTAGACGCACTGTGAGAACTCAGAAGGAAGGTCAGAGGCAAGTGGATGGTCAGGCAAGATCTACAGCAGTTGAGGCTTCTGGAACATTTCTCACACTTTGGGCCCCAAGCATTTTACACATATTGTATCATACTTGGTGACCTTGTGCCACTGGCACTATTATGAAATTTGCCTACAGAAATGGAAACTGAGGTAGAAAGGAGAAGTGACTTTGTAGGACACAGGAAAAGGTAGAGAGGAAGACTTGGACCCATGCCTAGCTGGTGGGTTAGTCTATACCAGTTTCTCCACTCTTCTGTCTTAAAGAACAAAGAGAAGGCACTGCTATGCAAACATTTTCCCACCTTCCCAAATGGCTTTGAAACTGCCAACCACGACCTGGGTTGTGTTTTTGATGCAAAAATTTGAAGGTGAGGTGGACACCTCCGGGTTGGAGAACAGCTGTGTGTAGTCTTTGGCAGACGCTTAGAAAGCATTGTGAGCCGGCCATGTAGACTTGGTTGGATGAGTGGAGATTGTGTGGAGGGTGTTGGATGCCAAGAATAGTGGTGAGTAGACAGCATGCCCAGATGCTAGGACATTGCAGGGTTTATAGGGAGAGTTGGCACCCAACTCTACTTTTAAGAACCTTTATTTGGAAAGACTTTGCACCAAGCACATGTATGGAGCTGTCTAGTTCCCTGAACACACTCTTACCCTCTAAGAGCTAATGGTCTTTTGGGGAAAAGCCTCTGCCAGAATGAGGGGAAAATGGAAATAGAGCTGAAGGCTAAGAATTTTAATAGATGATCAGTGAGAACTTCTTAAAGATTGTGCCATCGGAACCAAGCCTTTTCAGGGTGCAGAATGAAGGAATAGGCAGTGGTACCCATTTCTGCTGATCTGGGTCTGTGGGAATTAGTGCTTAGAGAGGACCACCCCAGTGGTCACACACAGTACAGTCTAGGTCTCTAGGCAGTCTCTAGCCCACTGAAATCCTGGGAGACACATTCACTGATGCCCCAAACTCCTGCATAGATAGCAAGCAGTCTGTGAAGAAAAAGTGAAGGGGTAGTGTGGTGGTGCACACTTACAATTCTAGAACTCCGGAAGCGGAGGCAGGCAGATCATGAGTTCAAGGTCATCCTTGGCTCTATAGGTAGTCCAAGGCCAGTCTAAGCTACATGAGACTCAGTCTCAAAAACAAAACAAAACAAAAGGATGGAGGGGACTTATTGTTCAGCCACTCTAAGGACAGTGGAGCTGGTTAAATGTCAAAGGAACAAAAGTCTTCCTCAGGTGCCTTAAACGCCACCCAGTGTGGCATGGATATATATCTTGGAGACCCATCCCAAGAGTTTGGTCAGTGCAAGGGACATACTCCAGACCCAGCTGGGCTTGTCGCAACCTCTTGCCTAGAGGCCACACACCTAGGAAGTAGAAAGTCAGGATTTAAACCTACGTCGGTCTGATGTTAGAACCAGTTTTAGTGGGTTTTTTGTTTGTTTGTTTGTTAAATTTTAGGGGGACGTGAACCCAGGACCTCACATACTGGGTCAGGATTCTGCCGCTGAGCAGAGGACATAGAAGGACATGCCCTATCACTGTCTGCTTATTCCCTAGAAACAGGGTCTTTCACTGAACCTGGAGCTAGGCTGGCAACCAGCAAGCCCCAGAAATCCTCCCATCTCTACCCAGTACAGTACTGGGGTCAGGAGCTTGGGAGGTCATGTCCAGCTTTTTTTATGAGTATTGAGGATTCAAAATTAGGTCCTCATGTTTCTGCAGCAAGTACCCTTACCCCTGGAACTGTCTCTCGGCCCTTTTTGTTGATTTGGGGCTTGTTGTTTTGTTTTGTTTTGCAATAGCGTCTCACTCTCTAGCCCAGGTTGACTTGAAATTTGCTCTGTTGCTCAGAATAGCCTGAAACTGCAGTAATCCTCCTACCTCAGCATCCTGAGCCCTGTGATTACAAATGTGAACCACCATGTTTTAACCATAAATCTATTACATTCACGAGTTCCTAGTGAAGGTAACATGATGATGCATATAAAATGACCTGGAACATGGCAAGCAATTAATTATAACTGGATTCATAATCACAGTAATTATCTTGGTGACCAGCTCAATCAGGGGTGCAGAGGACAACACCATATTCTAGATCAACAGAAGACAGATGATACACCCACTCCTGTGTGGATTGTGGATCAGGACCCTGCCCTGCTCCCCAGCTGTTCCCCAACCCAGAGCCACAGCCTCCCCAGGAAAGTGTTATCCCTTTTCCCTGTCTTGTCCTGCTGCCTGCACAGCCTGCTATTCATAGATGGGGGAGTGGGAGGGGCAGGGACAGTGTGAGGCTCATTGAATGTCAAGGTTCCACAGCCTATGCATTGCATAGATCCTACTTAGTCATAGGTGGAAAATGAATGTAGTTGCCTTCTGCTGAGCCGGAAAAGTCCCCACGTCCTCACAGATTGCTCTGTGCAGACACTCTGGCTCACCTGATGGTGGATCCCACCCAGAAAGGATGCCATCTTTAAAGAGTTGCCTGGTTTCATCGCAGGGAACGCTGTGTGCCTTCACAGAGAGGGGGTGGATCTGCCTAGATAAAGACTGGAGGTATGGCAGCACACAAGATGTGTCTGTAATGGGTTTTTTTT
>CABHPP010123575.1:11234-29440 GCA_902168425.1 Peromyscus attwateri
TTGCTTTGTTTTTAAAGGTCCTGCACTATCCCCTTCCTCCCCTTTCTCCATAGCTTTACTCCCCAGCCTAGTGCTTTAATGTGATGAGAGGGTATGGTGGCCTGCACAAGCTTGCCCTGAAAGCAAGGCCTTCTCCTCATCTTCCAAGAGCAGAATCATTGATTTTTTTCCTCCCATGTGCTTCTGAGCACTTTATAGATAACACTATCATTAATTACCTCTCTGCATTTGCACTTAATGCCTGGTTCATTCATTTTGTTATTTGACAACTGTTCATTGAGAAGCTTCTATTTGCCAGACACTGTTTTAGAGTTTGCAGGTGCAATGATGGGCTGAGACCTTACTTATATTCCATGAGTAGGATGCACAAAAATATGCAAACAAAAAGTACATAATTTGATGCCAATAGGAAAAGACAACTGGATATGGCAACAAATTCCTGTCATTCTACATTTTGGAGTTAGAGGCAGGAAGACTGCCACAAATTTGAGGCCAGCTTGGGCTACATAGGGAAAACCAGATCAGCCAGGGATATGGAACAAGATCTATCTAAAAAAGAAAAAGAAAAAAAAAAGCCTGGAGAGATGACTCAGTGGTTATGAACACTTGCTGCTCTTGCAAAGGACTTGGGTTCAGTTCCCAGCACCACTCATATCTCATGGCTCACAACCCCTATTCTAGGGGATCCAATGCCCTTCGGTCTCTGAAGGGCACCTACATGCATGTGGTATACATACTTAGTTTCTCTCTCTCACACACACACACACAAACACACACACACAATATAAATAAATATTAGGACCTTAAATTTCAGATTAAAAAAGTTTTTAAGACAACAACAACAAACGCCATATCAAAGACCAACCAAACAAAGAAACCCACCTCAAAAGCAAAAATACAAAAAGAAAACAAAGGTCTAGAGAAAATTAGGGTTGGGATGCTGTTTTAGCTAGCATGGGCAAGACATTTGGGGAGCAAGGGTGGCAGCTGTAGGTGGTGCTGTGCAAGTGTCCTGAGGCATTTGTGGGGAGTTTTTGAGAAATGGCAGGATGTAACTAAGGCTCTGGAGGAGGCTAGAGAAGGGCAGAGCTGTGTAGACAAGGTCAGAAAAGGAGCAAGCATGGAGCCAGCAGATTGAAGCATCATAAGGCCTTCGGGATTGTTTTGCATGAGCAGGTAAGTTGTCAGCATTTCCATAGAGAAGTAAAATCTGCTTCTCCTTTACAAGGCTTAAGCTGGAGCCAAGCAGCTGTGTGCTTGCCTAGTACCTGTGCAAGGTCTTAGGTTTGAATCCTGTGGTAGTTTGAATAAGAATGGCCCCCATGGGGTGGGGGGAGTTGGAGGTTCCAAAAACCTCTGCAGTTCCCACTCTCTCTCTCTCTCTCTCTCTCTCTCTCTCTCTCTCTCTCTCTCTCTCTCTCTCTCTCTCTCTCTGCCTTCTACTTTCGGATCAAGATGTGGGCTTTCCGATGTTCCTGCTGCCAGGCCTTTGCTCCGCCATCATGGACTCTAATCTCCTGAAACCATAAGCCTGATCGAATGCTTTCTTGTACAAGTTACTTTGGTCGTGGCGTTTTGTTACAATAGAAAAGCAGCCAAGACAGATCCCAACACCACCAAGAAATATAAGCTAGTTTGAAAGCCTCAGGCTGGTTTCTATGGGTGAGAACAGTGTAGACGGGGGTGGGAGTGGGGAGGTGGGGGGTATGAGGCACACTTCGGCTGAGAGAGGGAGAGGGCTGGAGGGGGCCGGTGGGCATGGTGAGGAGAAGATGGATTCACGGTATATTTTCAAGGGAGAGTGTGGTTGATAGATTGGATGTGGAGAGAGAGAAAACCAGTGAATCAAGGGTGACTGCTCATGATTCATTCACATGTCACTACCTCCCTCAAAACCAACCCTCTTCCCAGCCCCCATTTTTCATAAATCCTGAATGCTCTGGGGAATCTGGTGAGAAATGTGCATTTCTCTCAACCAGGAATTCACTATGTGCATGTGTACATCACATTCTTTCTATTTCTACCCTATTTCTAGAGGTGGGGAAGGAATCAGAGGTGCTCTGCATCCCATCCTTGAGTTGAAGAGAGTGGCACCCCCTGCTCTCTTCCCAGAGCCTTAGAAGCATGCCTTGCTTCTTTTTATCCTGGCCTCCAGAGCAGAGCACCAGCAGACAGGTTCTGTTCAGTCACTGGTGTCTCCAGACAAGGCAGTGTGCTTCCTGTTTTAACTCTTTATTGGTCCTGGTGACAAGAAAGTGTGTCCCCATCTACACCACCACAGACGGCTGGGGACAGTACTGCTACACACTAAGAACGAAACTAAACCAAACAGATAAACCAGAAGCCAGGGCAATGCAGCCAGACTTGACAACAGAAAGGGGCAAAACAAACAAACAAACAAACAAACAAACAAACAGCAACAACAACAAAAAAACCAGCAGCAGCAAAAAATATAACCCCCCCCCAAAATAAACTCCAAAAAATAAGCCCCACACCATTTCTTTTCGCATGTTGGTAAAAACTCATAAGGGAGGAAGATGTCAGTAAGAATTTAATTGTGCTACGGACAGGGGGACATTTTTCACCTCTGCCCCAAGGTCACAATGAGGGTGGATTGTTTCAGAATTCTGCATAAGAAGAGGGACAGTCTGGGGTCCTGGTTGCAGCCAAACCTCAGAGCAGGGCCCCGGGGAAGAAGCAATCCCAGCAAAAGTCTTATATACAGGAGGGCGTCCCAACCTCAAGGCCCCTGTTGAGTGAGACAAGAGGTGGTTGAGAAAGACCCAATGAAATTGAAGACCTTAACACTAAAGTGTGTCAGCTGAATCCCGAAGCAGGGTGCTTTGAAATGCTCACCCTGGCTCTTGGGGTACAGGACATGAACACAGTTGTGGGGATAAACAGGTGATATAAAAGAAATGGCTTTCTGGAGGATGCCGTGTGTGTGTGTGTGTGTGTGTGTGTGTGTGTGTGTGTGTGTCCTTATGTAGATGATAAAGATACCAAGGGGGTAGTCTCTATCTCCTCTTAACTTCAGGGAAAGAGTTAGAAACTGTAAGAATTAGTTAAAAATGAAAGCAGCCCTGAACTTTGCAAACTGAATTCAGCATTACCAGCCTGCCCCTCCCCCTGCAGCATGGTCTATGGCTCTGTTCTCTATGGCATTTGGTTTAAACTTGGAAACAACTTGCTAAGTCAGCATCTTGCTGGCCCTCTTTTCCAGTTGAAGGTGCCAGGCTTGACGTGTTCACCATTGGGAAGTAGTGAAGTGAGACTTGAGCCCCAGACGCGGCAGGCTGGCCCGACTGGAGCCTGTGCTCTGTGTGCTCTGGTTCGCTTATGTGGCCAAGGGAAAAACAATGAGCCCTCTTTTGTGTGAGTCAGAGCTGGAGCTGTCTGCTCACCCTTCCTCCCAGAAGAATACAGCCAGAAGTCCAGCCCTGGGGAAGAGCCAGGCTTAGGGCCACGGCTGCCAGAACTGGTTCCTGTCTCCTGGTCTTCCTCTCTGGTGTCTCTTTGTACCTTGTCTGAAGACTCCCTTCTGAGGTGCCTTTCTGCTGAAGTATGGGGAGAGAGAAACTCCTTGGCTCACCCTCTCCTGGACAAGGCAGGCAGTGGGGCAGGTTGTCAACACTGATTCAGTTCGGATCTCAGACACTTTACCACCCCGGCTGGGAGCCTGATGTTTAGCTAGGATTTTGATCTTCATTTTCCAGATTTTTGTTTGTTTTTTCTTCAAGTATAAAAAGACAGCGTGGACTTTTTCCCAAATGATGTTTAGCACACTGCAATGTGAAGGCAGTAAGAACGCCACGGAGAGAAGCTGCCTAGTCTCTTTTGTGCCCCTCTTGTTCATCTTACAGGAAAGAGAGCAGAACTCCAGGAAGGGGGGAAATCTTAAGAGGCTCTGGATAGGAGATATGTGCCATTTGCCTCCAATCTAACGGCTCCTAATCCTCTTTCATAGCTGAGATCCCCTTGAGCTGGCTCATGGCAACTTCTCTCTGCAAAAGGCGAAATACAAAATTCTTGACTGAGAAAGAAAACAAGCCCGAATCGGGCGCTCCTTAGGAAGGAAGATGTGGGTGGAGGCCTTCAAGGAGGCCAGGCTCCTGTGTGAGCCCATGGTCCCCAAGATGCAGTGCGCACTGAGATCTGAAGACTAGCTGCTTTCCGAAAGTGGTTCCAAGTCAGTCAACGTTTCCATGGGAGATGCCACTTTTGCTTGAAGGAAAGTTATTTTGAGCATTCAACAATGGGGGAAGAATAGAAGCCAAAGTCCTTTCTAGAAACCCACGGACTAGGCAAGCTTCCCTCTATGAAGGGATAATAGTTTGTAACTGGCTGAAATTCGTGACCTGGAATTGGATCAGCAGATGTCAGGTGGCAACTTGGGGAGCAGATAGGCGATAAACTGGCAGCTTCCAAAGACTTCAGGCCAGTGGAGGATGGTTGCTAGGAGCACACTGTCTGGTTGATTTCAGAGAGGATTCCTCCCTTCCCAATGTCAGAATCGTGTTTCTAGGCCCTTAGCTGCTGTGTGATATTTTCCCCCTGGAAAGACATGAACAGATGTCTGTTCACCTGAGCAAGGGCATCAACAAGAAACCATTTCACCCAAAACTAACTTGGTGACCCAGTGAGTCTGTTGTGGTTACCTCCAGGACCACAGGTGACTCAAAGGCCCACCCTACCATGATAACAACTTGGAAAACTGTATCCCTGGAGCTCCAAGTATAGTCCACAGGCAGCTTCCCGAGACCATCTTCCCTGGTAATCATGTACTGTTGGACAACCCAAAGAGGGCATGTGTGAATCCTGTAACTTCCTCAGCTTCCTGAGGCTGCTAAATTTCATGATGTTGCAGAGACTTTTAGGCTATTCCTTAACTTCATGAATCTGGAGAGTTACTCTCTTCCCTCCTCTCTCTAGGAAGGAAGATTTCAACTTGGAGGGAACACCGTCAAAACTACACGACAACCCTGGCCTTCCTCTCACTCTGCCTACCACATCCCAGGTCCTCCCTAGCCTCCTGTCTTAGAGCTAGCTACCTCAATTTTCTTTCTTTCTTTCTTTACTTTGTGTGTGTGTGTGTGTGTGTGTGTGTGTGTGTGTGTGTGTGTGTATAGTTTTTTCTTTTTTCTTTTTTTCTCTTTGTAAATAGATGGAGTCTATTTACATTGCCCTGGCTGTGTTGGAACTCACTGTGTAGATCAAGCTAGCCTCAAACTCACAGAGATCCATCTGCCTCTGCTGAGTGCTGGGATTAAAGGCATGTGCCACCATGCCCAGCTACCTCAATTTTCTGATCTCTTCTCAGAGTTAGCCTTGGACCATAGGCTTTGCTATGACTGGGGGTCTAGGAAAACCTGGGTCTTGTCTAGGAACAGGAAAGGGACCCCTTTAGCTATATATCAGCACCAGGGCACAGCCTGAATCTTACTAAGATTCAGTCCTACATAAAGGATTTGTGCTTGACATCACACATGGCTTATGAAGGTCTGGTGACCCCTGTAGTCACTAAGAGTGCCCCATAGTCTCAGGACTGTGAGACATAGTCTGGGAATCCTAAGGAGGCAGGAATCATGGGTATTGGAGGTAGACCAGTCAAAGGGACTCACTGCCCTTTTCTTCCTATCAGAGGCAATGCCAGTGATGGCCCAGGCTGACCCATGCTGTTCCTGCCTTGTCTAGCACCCTAGTCTTGACAGAATTAAGTGCTAAAATCACAAACTCGTGGCAACACAAATTTATTTTGCCTTATCTAGTTTGGAATGGAAAGTTGTCATGCTCCCCCCCCCCCACCCCCCCCCCCCCCAGCACCATTTCTTAAGAACATAAAAGCCAAGCACACGAGATTTCCTAATAAAGAGGGACTCAGAGGAGTTGCTGTCGTTCAGCTCTCCATTCCCAAAGTGCCTGTCTCCTAGGTAGCTGAGATCACCAGCCTGCACCACCAAGCTTAACTAGGAAGATGGGTGCTAAACCATGCCTGAGTCATGGAGGAAGTCAGGAAAGCGCCTAGATCCATGTCATCCTGTCCTCCAGTATATGGCATATGCTCATCAGCAGAAATAAATCCATAAGAGGAAGAAGGAAGGGACAAATGAGGAGGAAGAGGAGGAGGAGAAGGAAATAAATAAGGAAAAGTCACCCAACAGGATGCAGGATTCAGCCTTCTTGAGCCCCTGCAGTGCTAGTGACATGACAGCCCATGGAAGGGTTTTGGAAGAGGATTCTGGGAAGGAAGCTTTATCTCAAAGGCAGCTTCACTAACGTGAGTCCTGAAGCACTCTGAGCGCAGGAGCGATGATGCTTGAGAGAGCAGGGGCCTCTCCCAGGAGAGGTGTGGACTCCAACGGCGCACTCACACACCCCAGGCTGCCACACTTCCCTGGAAGAACAAGTCATAGCAAATGTTGACTATTTCAAGTCACCCGCACCCAGGAGGCACCTTCTCAGTGTGTAGTTGTCTGTAAGGGACACCATTAATCTCTGGTGCTCTGTAGCCTGGTTGGTCATCAGATGAATGGAAACTCAAATGACTTCCTTCCCTTAGAGGAATTTTTTTTTTGTTTTTATAGATAATATAAATTAAATAATATATATTCATATATATACATATACATTTATGTGAATGTCTGTATGTGTATATGCATGTGTGTGTACAGATGGTGTGTGTGTGTGTGTGTGTGTGTGTGTGTGTGTGTGTGAATGATTTCCTGCCTTTTTTCTTCTTTGTTTAACTTTTATTTTTTATTTTTTGAGATGGTATCTCAGAGTAGAGCACAAGCTGGACTTGGACTTTTGATCTCCCTGCCTCAGCCTCCCAAGTGCTGGGATTATAGGTGTGTGGCATTGCCCCTGGCCTTGCATGAGTGTGTTCTGGTTGTCTTGCTGTCTGCCTCCACCAGGGACAGAAGCTCTTTAAGGCAGACAAGCCAGCTAGAAGCCGCTTTGAGGTCAGGCAGGCCAGCTGTGCCTTCTGGATTTCTGGACCACAGACAGGAAAGTCTCCAACTGGTTTGGTAACGGCAACCATATTTTCAAAACCTCAGACTGGGGCCTGGTGTCTGACCAAGGCTGGAGTTCTCCATGAATATAGTCATGTGCTCTTCTCACTAAGGGATAGAATGACATCACCTGCCATCAGCCTGTAATTGCCTTTTGCAGGGAAGGTGGCAGGATGCTGGGACCACCAAGAACTCAGTGACAAGTGCCTTTGGAACTCCCTAGAGACAGTGCTTTTGAAAGCTGGTGCGGTCCTGGCTCAGGCATGGAGCCACTCTGCCTCACAGACTGAGCCAGCCTGGGCAACATGCACCTCTTAGGGTCCCTGTGGTTAATGAGCTCACCCTTGGGCCGCCGGCCGGCTGGTCTGCTGCAAGCTGCCAGCTTCTTGGGTTGTGAATCAGCCTAGGCTGTCACTTGATTCATCCTGGCCAAGGAACCTTGGGAACCTCCCCAAACCTGAGTACTTTAGCCCTGAGCTAGAGAGTCACAGGGAAGTCTGTCCATCCCAGACCTACTCTGCCCTCCAGCCTCCCTGCTCTTTCTGTGAGATTAGAATTCAGGGCATTGTTAAGAAGCCCTTGGTCCCACCCACAGTGGCCCCACCCTGTTGGAGGAGGCTGTGAGGCTTTGGAAAGGGACTCGCAGGCACACACATTGTTTCTTTGAGATCCCACTGAATTACACTCCTTTGTCCTACACTTAATTCCAGGGGAATTAGTCAGCATTAATGGGGAGTATCTCATCCTACTTCTTTCTCTGCCTGGAAGTCTACCCACTAGCTTCTCCTTCCAAATCCATGATTTCTGGTGCTTGTTTGGAGTCCCTCAGTTCTGGGAGTTAACTCTTAAAGGACCTCACTGGATGAAGAGATGAAGACTGGGATGCACTGAGGCTTGTCTAGGCACCCCATCAGGACCACTGCACGTTTTATCCATTGACTCTTTACCACAAGTACCAAGATAGAAATTTTATGCCATTTTTTAGGTAAAAAAAGCTGAGGCCAGATAAACTATGCCCCCTACTAAAGGTCACAGGGTTAAAAGTGGATCCTAGAATAAACTGAGTCCACAGGGATCCTTAATCCCTACTAATTCAATACTACTAAGTTGGCAAAAGTGTTGTCCGAGGGAATCTGTTCCTCATGTCAATTTTGCTTATTTTTTTAAACTTACATACATTTATTTACTTTTTAAATTTTATTTATTTATTTATTTATTTATTTATTTATTTATTTATTTATTTATGTGTATATGTTGTGTGTGTATGGGGGGGGGGTGTCCCTTACCACAATGAGAGTGTGGAGGTCAGGAGACAACTTGGAGTCAGTTCTCTCTGTCTTCAAAGTGGGTCCCAAGGCTTGTCAGCAAGTGCTGTTTTTTACTATAATTTCAGGCATGAAACCCCAAACCCCTCATTTTAGGAAACCTCATTGACTCAGTGACCCTGTTCTTAGTCACAGGATGACATTTTGTGAGGTGATGACACAGTCTTACTGCAGGAAGGGTGAGGTCACCCGCGTGACCAAGCTACCTCCCAGCCCGGAGAAGGAGAAGAAAGCTTCGAAGCAGGCCACTGCCTCTTCTTTCAGGCCCCAAGTTTGCAATGGTCACCCCCCATATTGGTGCTGTCTACCTCTCCCTGCCTGGCATCCACCACACTCTCCAGTCTCTACTCTTTCCCCCATTCTTCCACTGCAACTTCCAAACCAGTGTGTATTTGGATGACATCATCTGGGTTCCCAAATCTTCCTGGGTTCCCAAACACATACAAACAGTCCCAAAACTTCCAGAGGTCCCAAACAGCATCTGTGGATTTTCACTTTGTGCATCGGGTTTAAGTGACTGCAGCATGGACCGCAGTCCCCGAAACCCCGGTTGTGCACCTTGCCCTATCTAAAATAGACTCTTTTTTTTTTTTTTTTTGCCTTGAGTGGCAACCTCCAACAAGAGGCAGGTGCCACTTCTTGCTGAGATGTGTGTCCTGCATGGTTAGCCATGTTCCCACCACACTGTTTCAGAAATCTGCCTTCCCCAAGTGGCCCACGGATCCCAACCTCAGCACCATGCTTTGCTGGCGGCCACACTTGGGCCCAAACTGTTGCAGGATGCCGTTTGCTCTCTGAACATTAACTAAGCCAGAGTTTTCAAATGGGTTGCTTTTGTTATAAATTTGAGTAGATTCAACGTTATTTTTATACAATAACACCATTTTCACTCAATTGCCTGTTTTCCTGAGTGGGTGAGAACAGGGTAGGGTTTCAGCTAGCTTGCTGATAATTGTTCTATGTGTTAAGGAGAAAGATTAAGAAAGGATCGACCGGTCTTGAGATACATTTGTAGGCTGATACAGACATGTGTGCATATCTGCATAATTTACGTGCATGCAAATGCATGAGGTTAGACATTCGTGCAAAACAACAAAAACAAAACCTCACACTGAAGGGTAGCTGGCTGGGATTAAGACAAACAACGTGGAAAATGGAAACTACTTGATGTGCTATGCAGAGGCTGGGGGAAGGCAGTCTCAGAGTGTGTGTTCATTGTGAGTCTGTGAGAATCTGGAAGGCAGGCAAGCTGGGAAACAGAACAACCCTGATTCTCGGGGTAGAGAGATGTGGTCACTTTCTAATGATGCGATGTTGTGAATAGTGTCTCTATGTTACGGACTCAGTTCCCTGGACTTTACCAGCCTGGACAGTGTGTGGTCAGCATTCTAAGACTGTTTGCGTTTTGTGAAAAATTAATTTAATTACTGTGTGTACAGTACATTGTGGGAATAAGGGCCCAGGCATGCCATAGCCTCTGCCGACGGAGGTCACAGGACAACTTTTAGGAGCTGGTTCTCTCCTGCTGTGGGATCCAGGGTTTGAACGCACACCAGCAGGCCTGTACAACATCACCAGGTCTGCAGGGCAAGCACCCTTCCCAGCTACGCCATCTTGCTGGTCCCCAAGGCTGGTTCCAGTCCATCTGTCTTGCTTGCTAGTCCGAGAGCTTCTGAGGAGAGCAGATTTCCCATCTGCAGCTAATAGACCTGGTACCCACCCTCCTCAAAGGGAGAGTAGCTGGAGAAGCTTGTCCTCAGGCTTGTTTTAAATAGCCAGGAACTCGATCGTAAGTCATCTCAGCCTTTATATCCCTTGCAGTCTATCCTTTTCAGGATGCCCTCTGTGCCCTTGGTCTAAACCCTGATCCCCTCAAAGCCTTACACACGAGTCCTCTGGAATTACTTACCCCACCACTTCTGAAGCAGATCTCTGACGCCTGTGTCTCCCATATGGCATCCTCTTCCAGCCCACCATTGCTACCTCCCACGCTCTGGAGACTACAGCAATGGGTTTCTGGTCTCCCTTATACTTATCTCTGCTCTCCATGTTGCTAACCTCGGTCTCCACATGGGTGACTTAGCCACCATGCTGAGCTCCTCCTCTCCTGCCCTCCCCCCCACCTTTCTCTTGCTAGCACTTCTTCAGAGGCTCATCTCTATTCATTTCTTCCATTTTCCATCCTCTCCCACTTCTATGTATGACCAGGATTCTGGTTCTACATTCCACCAACATAGCTCCAGTTAGGTCATTAAGGACCTAAGGATTATTATTGTTATTATTGAGACAGAGTCTCACGTAGTCCATGCTGGCCTCAAACTCACTATATAGTCGAGAATGACCTTGAACTTCTAATCCCCCTGCTTCTACCTCCCAAATTGTGGGATTACAGATATGTGTGACTGTCCTGGTTAGATTTTTTTTTTTTTCATCTTAACACAAGCCGGGGACATCTTGGAAGAGGGAACTTCACTTGAGAAAATGTCTCTATCAGATTGGCCCATAGGCAAGTCTGTGTGGCATTTTCTTGATTAATGACTGATGTGGAAGAGTCCAGACCGCTGTATTCAGTGCCACTCCTGGGCAGGTGCCTCTGAGTTATATGAGAACATAACTAAACAATCTGCAGAGAAGAAGGCAGTAAGCAGCATTTCCCTGTGGCCTCTGCTTCAGTTCCTGCCTCCAGGTTCCTGCTCAAATTCCTGCCCTGACTTCCCTCAGCGATGGACTATGGTGTGGAAGCTATAACCCTGATAAAGCTTCCTTTCCCGAGTTGCTTTTGGCTAGAGACTTAGTCACAGCAGGAGGAAGCCTGACTAAACAGCCGTCGTCGTGCCTAGTTCGTGCGGTGCTGGGAATGGAACCCCGGCCTCGTGCATGCCAGGCCAGCGCTCTACCAACTGAGCAACAGCTCAAGACGCAGAGGATTTTCGTAGGGTATGGGGGGGCTGATAAGGCTGAGATGACCACTTTCTCCTTTTGGAAACTTTTTTTGGGGGGGGGGTGAACCACGGACCCTGCGTGTGCTAGGTTAAGTGCTCTCTGCCTCTTGGTCACCTCTCTACTCATCCTTTTTACTTTTTGAGACAAGATTTAACTAAGCTTTCCAAACGGGCTTTGAACCCTCTCTGTGGCCCCAGCAGCCTTTGAACTTGCCTTGTCTCCCAAAGCAGCTGGGACTGTTGGCCTGGCTCTTTTCTTTGTGAACCTTCTTCCTCTCCCTTGGAAAAGTATTCCTTTCCTTACCCACGGTTTTCCTGCATCTTTGACAGGCCCAACTCTTCTCCTTCTCACCGTCAGATACCCTTCTACTGATGTGATAAGGACCAGGACTGAAAGCCGCTTGGGAAGGAAAGGGTTTGTTTCAGCTGATACTTCCAGATCCATCATGAAGGACACTGTACAGGAACTCAAAGCAGAAACCTGGAGGCAGGAGCTGAGACCACCATGGAGGAACACTGCTAACTGGCTTGATCCCCCATTGCTCGTTCATCCTACTTTCTTATACAACCCAGACTACCTGCCCAGGGTGGCCTGGGCCCTCCCACATCAATAATTAATCAGGAAATATCCCAATAATTTGCCTACAGGCCAATCTGATGAAGAAGCAACTCCTCAATTGTAGTGGGTAGCCATTCCAACCTTGATCTGGAAGTTCCAACCCCCATTGAGGCTTTGGTAACTGTCACGCCTACAAGGTGGGCCAAGAGAGGACCCTGAAGCCCCGAGATCTGGATGCACCGTCTCTTCTTGGTTCCTGGACCCTGGACGCTGGAGGTAGACCGAGCAGAGTTCTCCAGAGAACACCGCCGGACTGCGCTACGTCTTCCCTAGACCCTGCAACCTACCTATCCCTTCATTGTAAGTTACGCCACTAAATAAACCTCCCTTTTAACTACGTGGAGCAGAGGCAGCTTCAGCTGCCTCCACCCAGGCCTTAATAATTTCACCAATTCTCAATTGATGGTCCCTCTTTCCAGATGATCCCGGGCTGACAAAAAAGACTAACCAGCACACATCTTGAAAGTGAGTGTTGGGCTAGCCTCTGTTCCTTTGGTCAGTGCTGTCAGGTCCCTTTGGACAGTTTCATTCTTACTGTCACTGTGGAATGAGGGTGCTGGTGCTCTGTGAGGAGAGTGGGGTTTCAGAGGGCAGCGTGGGCAGACTGGAGGGGGGTGAGAACAAAGTGGGAAAGGCAAAAGCTAGGACCTCACATCCCTGTGCAGAGGACCCCATGTCCACATTTACGTTGTGTAGCTCACTGGCGTCTGGAGAAAGATGGGGCTGGAGGATGACATCTCCATCTTCCTGGTTCACCTACATCCTTCTCTCTGTGATCCCTTAGGCCTATGAAATTTAGGCCGCGTGCGCCACCTGCTGTCCAGATTGAGAATGGCGTACCAACATCCTTAGTTTGAGTTTGTTCAGATTATGGTCAGACTCCACCCAGCTTCTTCTCTACCCCTGCTTGGCTTTCTGACTCTCCCCTTAGCAGTGATTCTCCACCTTCCTAATGCTGAGACCCTTTATAACAGTTCCTCATGTTGTGGTGACCCCCCACCCCCACCATAAAGTTATTTTGTTGCGACTTCATTACTAATTTTGCTACTGTTATATAAGTCATAACATAAGTATTTGACATGCAGAATATTTGATTATGCAATGCCCGTGAGGGTCGCAACCCACAGGATGAGAACCACTGCTTTAGAGCATGCTTGTTGAACACTCGAACCCACATGTTGTGTCGACATGAACCCACAGCAGCAGAGGTAGCTTCAGCTGCCTCCACCCAGGTTTTAACCTCTCCTTTTAATGCCTCTCTAGCCCTGGAGTGAGAAATAAAAAGATGATTCTGCAGCCCTGAAGCGCAGTCTACTGGGGAGGCTTGTGGGAAACCCACAAGCAGCTAATTAAAATGGCAACATTGTGACAGAGACAATGAGAACATAGAAAGTGATGTGAACCACACGGGTACATGTCAGAGAGGTGATGGTATTCGCCGGAGCCCAGGGGGATGGGCAGGCGTTCACAGGAAGGGAAGGACAACTGACTGGCTTTTCAGGTGGGTGGAATAGCACATGCAAAAATTAAGGATATTTAAGCATCTGTCACCTCTTCTGGGAGCAGCAAGAAGTAACTGTTTTCACTCTGTGACATGTCCTCCCAGGCTTCTTGAGATGTGTTGGTAGGTAAGTCTTTGTTAAGGGTGTGTCTGTCTGTGATTTGCCTTCATTCACTACACATCATATTTTAGAGACCCTTGCTGTGTTGCTGGATAAAGAATTACCTCCCCCCTAAACAGTTTTCTTTTTTAAAATATACATATGTGTGCGTATGTATGCATAATGACCATTTTATTTTCTAGTATTCTGCTGTTCAAAGGACACGACATTTTTACAGGGCTTTTTGGGGATCACAGTGATTAATTAGCAACATATAATATACAGTGGCCCCAAATCCTAAGAGCTGAGGATGTAGCACAGTTGGTATGGGACCTCCCCAGCATGTGCAGGACCTGGGCTTGATCCTCAGCACAGCACTATACTGAATTTGGTGGTGCATGCCTAGAATCCCAGCACTCAGGAGATGAAAGTAGGAGAACCAGAAGTTCAAGGTCATCCTTGACTATACAGCAAATCTGAAGCCAGCCTGAGGTACCTGAGAACTTGTCTCAAAAAAAAAAAAAAAGAAAGAAAGAAAGAAAAAAAATAGCAATCACTGGACAAATGATACTCTCAACCTGCACAGTGGTCCCCTGGTTCTACTTCTTGACATGCTGTGTCCCTCTTCAATGGCCTCCTGGGTTCATGTCCAGTTTTTCAGCTTGAAAACATTTCCATAACCAAGATTCCTAGAGATAAAGTTGATGAGCCAAATAACACCTACATTTGAACTATGACTGACACTCTCAGTGACCCCTCAAAGAGACAGCACCAGAGAGACGGTAGGGAAGGGACAGTGACCACGGCACCAGGGAGACTACCACTCTTGCAGCATGGTCATCAGATAGCAATCTGTCTTTGACATTTGTTTCCTTTCTGACTTAGTCCACGCGCACCATTTTTCTCCCCGACAACAATGACCCAGAATGCGTGGAATGAGCTTTTTACGATAGTTCTCTGAGACTATTGTTACTACCTTTGTTTTACAAATAACAAAACAAACAAACAAAACCAACCAAAGCACAGAGGAGTTGGGTCTTTATCTACTGTGTCCCAGGTAGTCATAACCAAAACTAGAACTTGGGCCTCCAGGATCCTTGAATGCATCCTACTACTCTGTTGCTAGGCAACCTTTCTCAATTTTGACTCTTGTACCAATGCTACTTGTTGCCATGGCAGTGCTGGGACAAGGAGCAGTAAGTTGTAATTAAGCAGCGAGCTAGGAGAAAGGGGCTTTTATGTCCTTGTGTGGGGGTGGACAGGAGAAAAAGCGACTGGCACCACAGTCAAGGTGCAGAGAGGGACACGGGAAAGAGGGGGTTGGCGGCTGGGCGGCTGTCTGTTGGGGCAGGTGCTCCTCATAACCTTCGCTGCAAAACTGTGTGTGCTGGCTGGTTTTAGTCACCTTGACACAAACTGGAGTTACCAGGGAAGAGAGAACTTCAGTTGAGGGATTGCCTCCACCAGATTGACATGCCTGTGGGCAGTTTCTTGACTAATGATTGATGCGGGAGGGCCCAGCCCACTGAGGGTGGTGCCACTCTTGCCAAGTGGTCCTGGGTTGTGTAAGAAAGCAAGCTGAGCAAGCCACAGGGAAACTAGTAAGCAGCATTTCTCTGTGGCCTCTGCTTCAGCTCCTGCCTCCAGGTCCCTGCCTTGAGTTCCTGCCCTGGCTTCCCTCAGGGATGGAGTGTGACCCATAAGCCAAATAATCCCTTCCCCCTCCCCAAGTTGCATTCAGTCGGTGTTTTATCAAAAACAAAACAGAAACTTGAACACCATGTTTGCCCAGGGTTGCTTGGGCTTGGTGAGCTGTCCTTACCCACATGTGGCCTTGTCAAGGATGGGCATCCATGTCCTAGAGGTGGTTCAGTGGGTAGAGTGTTTGACACACAAGCAGAACCTGGACTCAGATCCCAGAATCCATATCAAAGCTGGATGTAGAACACGTATCTATAATCCCAGCATAGGGAGTTATGGATGAAGACAGGCAATTTCAGAGCTCATTGGCCAGCCGGCCTAGCTGAATCTGTGAGTGCCAGGTTCGGTGGAAGACTCAGTATCAAAAAAAATAAGGTGGAAATCTAGGTGTAGTGGTGAATGCCTATAAGCCCAACACTCAGGAGACAGAAACAGTAGGATCAGGAGTTCAAGGTCAACCTTAGGTACATAGTAGTTCAAGGTCAGTCTGGGTTATATGAGACCCAACAACCAAAAGGATGGGGCTGGAGAGATGGCTTGGTAGCTAAGAGCACTTGCACAGAACCTGGGTTCAATCTCCAGCTCCAAGGGATCTGACTCCCTCTTCTGTTTCCCATGGCACCAGGCAAGCACATGGTGCACATACGTATATGCAGGCAAACACTCATACACATATAATAAATGAATGAATGAATGAAAATAAATCTTTTTAAAAAAAATAAATAAAAACTCCAAAATAATGATAATTAATAAAGTGGCGAGCAATTAAGGAAAACATTTGACATTGACCTCTGGCCTCTGCATGCATGCACACACATGTGCACATGCAACTGCACACCCAAGACACACACCTCCACATGAACATGTGCACAGTTCACATACATACATAGAATCTACATCCAGTTTCAGTGGGTGTCTCCTTTATTCAGTCCAGAACAAACAGGCTATCATTGCACCGTGTTTTCTTGTCTTTGGTCTCCTCACCTTCCAGGACACATGGAGGTGCTGTGGATGTTGAGTGAGATAGATGATGGCCCTGAGGCTTATGAGCCATGAGTGGAGCCAAGGTGAATGCCTGGCTCTGGGACCCACCTGCCCGCCCGTTCTCTTTTGGATGCTCTGCAGAGACGAAGTTCCAAACATCTTTAGTATTCTATCAGTCAACTCCGAGTGCAGAGATTCCCAAAAATCTCCCTGTGTTCTTGTCTTTGGAGGAGAATTTCAAAAAACAGATTTTGAAAAGATTTGAGAAAGTGAAGTTCTGCACCTCACAACTGTGTTATCTGCCCCAAGAATGAGTCACTGGTCGTAGGAGGAGAAGCAAAAGTGTTTTTCAAGCACAATGGAGCCTGTCTGACGCAAGTGACTGCAATCGCCTCTTCAACCGAATCCGAGGAGGGGGGAAAAACTTTTTTTAAAATTCATTCACTTGACTTTTTGAACACATCTTCTATGTCAGGCCCCATGCAGAAGGCGAAAACATGAATAGAACGTGGTTCCTGCCTGCAGCGAGCTCAGGATTAGTAAGAGAAAGGCATCCAAAATAATTGCAGCCATGTGACAGCTTCTGGAAGGAGGTCCATGGCTAGAGTTATGGGGACCCCAGCAGGAAGCCCTCAGCTGGGCTCAGGCGTGGAGAAGCTGGAATGGGTGGAGCTAAGCCTTAAAAGACCAAAGCAGTGGGCAGCAGGCAGCGGGCAGCGGGCAGGCAAATAAGAAGAGTAGGGGCATGGGCAGAGAGCCGTGGAACTGGGAAAGACCATGTCTTATGCAGGGCACCCACCAGGTTGCAGGAGGGACAAGCAGGGAAGGAAGCTTACCCGGCAAGTGTCTGTACCTAAAAGACCTCTCCAGTGGCAGGCCTGGCCTGTACCGGACTTAGCCTGTCCCGAGAAGCACCCCAGCTCCCTCTGTTCTTGCAGAGCTTGTGGCTGCCCCCTTTGTGCCATCCTGTTCCCGCTGCTCGTTTTGACCCACGATTCATCCTTTGGCCTCCTCTCTCTTAGTGGGAACTCAAACCTTTACCCTCTTATTCCTATTTCCTTTCTTTTCTGCATGCGTGTGTAAATGCATGTTTGGGGGTGGGGGAATGCAAGCATGTATGGATGTAAATGCACAACTGTGTGTGTGTGTGTGTGTGTGTGTGTGTGTTGTACCTATGTGGAGGCCCAGGGCTGATGCTGGGAATCTCAATAGCATTCCGCTTTATCCATTGAGGCAAGGTCTCACCTGAACCCAGAGCTCACGGATTGCACTAGTCTAACTAGCCAGCTTGCTTAGGGCTCCTCCTTTCTCCTATCTCCCCATTCCTGAGAGACCCTGTGTCAAGGGAATACAGCAGGGAATGGTAGAGCAAGATTCCCTATGTCTACTTCTGGCCTCTGCGTGCACACAGGGGCGTATGCTCACATATGTGTATGTAATATGTATACATACAAATAAATTAAAATTAAAGTTTGAAACATTTTAAGTGGAATTTCAACCCCCCCAAAACAAACAAACAAACAAACAAAAAGCCCAGGGGCTGGATAGAAAGCTCAGCTGTTAAGAGCACTTGCTGTTCTTACAGGGGCCCCTCAGTTCCCAGCACCCACTGGCAGCTCACAACTGTCTGTAACTCAGTCCCAGAGCAATCTGACACCCTGTTCGGGCTTCTGTAGGCACCAGGCACGCAAGTAGTGTACGGACATGCTCACAAGCATAACACTCATACACATAAAGTAAAAATAAAGACATCTTAAAAAAAACAAAACAAACCAGCAAACAGTTCTCCAGAGTCAGAATGAGGTCACTGTGGTTGTCACTTCACAACTGTCTAAAATCCAGTGGGCAGCCCAAACCTTATTTTTTAATTTAAAAGCTCTGTCTGCATGTATGCCTGCAGGCCAGAAGAGGGCGCCAGATCTCATTACAGATGGTTGTGAGCCACCAATGTGTTGCTGGGAATTGAACTCAGGACCTCTGGAAGAGCAGTCAGTGCTCTTAACCACTGAGCCATCTCTCCA
>CABHPP010123576.1:0-47449 GCA_902168425.1 Peromyscus attwateri
ACAACGAAGAAAGTGCACCTCGGGAAAGCAACCGGTTCCCATCACTACCACCTGCTCCACTTCCAGCTCTGCCGCTGCTGCTGAGTAAAAACACAGGAACTGAACACTACTATATAGGCCCACAGAGCACAAGAAGGGACCAGGAGAAGAGCAGGATATACCTGTCCTAGGGTGCACATAAAGCAGAGCTGGGAACAGCCAACACAAAACAGCAGTGAGCACACTGTGGAGAAGAAAATGGCAATTCCCAGAGTTTAGCCCAAGGCTCAAAGTTGACTGATCATGCAGGCTGCCAGATGCAGGTGGCTTGGCTCTACTCTGCTATAATGTGGCCAAAATTGCTTCAATGCCAACTGTGATGTCAGAATATTGGAAGGGGAAGGGCAACATTCCACATCAAGGTTGACTGGGACCCCAACACCTACAGTCCTCAAGGTCTGCCCTCTACCCTCATGGAAAGAATAGAGTGCTGCTACACAAGGTGTCTTGCCACCCTGCAGGGGGAAAGTTAACATGGTGAATGCCGGGTAGGCAGTAGGGCCCAGGCAGTTCTCAGGGACCACCAACTCTGGGTTTTTGAGTAGCCTGGACAAAGGACTGAGCTACTACCAGAGATGAGTAAGGTAGTTTGACAAGATGCTTCAATAGGAGTCAACTAACCTGTTTCGGAGTCTTCACTGTCAGAGGAGCTGGATTCGCTGGTGCTCTCTGACTCAGAGGATGAAAAGCCCTTCATCTTGGAAGAACCAGCAATCACATCAACTTTTTCAGCTGTAACCCAAATAACAGACCTGTATCAGAAAGGTCACCACCCAACCTAGGCAGCTGCTGCTAGCCACAGTATACTCCCAAAGGCCCAGAGGAAGGACCAGTGGGAAGCATGTACCCATAGGCTTACAGACTGGTCCTGCCAGCTACTACCAATCCAGACCCTGAGTAGTCAAACTGTTCTCACTGGTAGCCTACTACACACTAGCTGAAACTTGCCATGTGCTGCAATTTCAATGCCTCATCAATCTCTTATAACCTCTGAAGGGTTTCTCACAGATTCAGGAGACCAGGCAGAGCAGTAATTTCTTCATATGATATACTGGCTAGCCTTGGGTAAAGAGGTATTCTTCGTACAGGGTTATTATGTCTAGAGCACAGCAAAACATGCAAAGAGCTCAAGGGTTCTGCCAACCTTCCTATTTAGATTTAATAGTGAAACCCAAATAATGTCGCTAAACAACAGACCAGAGCAAAGTTCTAAGGACCGAGAAGTTAGTATGGCTAAGAAAGCAGTGTATAAAAATACTTTGACATAGATCCTAAGCTAAAACCCTCTAGTACTAAAGGGGAAAGTTACAAGCCAATGTGAAGCAATATATAAAAAGGAAGAGGTGTCTGTAAGGCTGGTGGCAGGGATGGGGCGAGTATCACCCCCACTAGCAAAAGTGGGGCTCAGTACTGAACTAATATCAGTACACATATCCCTGGGACATCCAGGCACCCCTTTCCTCCTGGTCTCACCTCAAGAGAGGTGGGAGATCACCTTTGGGAAAGATTGTATGGCTAGCAACCAGAGATGAAAACAGCTGCTGTTTCGAGTAAGGCTCAAAAGACAGGTTCAGGAAGGCTTCAGCAAACCACCAAAGACATCCAGAAAGGAATCGACAACCCAGAGTCCAGTGCAGTGGGGTGTCTATAGCAAAGGTATGGAATTCATTCCGGCAGGGATGGGTGAGTGGGGTTTCAAGTGTGGAGTGCTAAGTTGGAAGAGGGCTAACCAAAGGTTTCCAAGGGAAGGACGTCTAAAAGAGTTATCAAGTGTACCTTGAGGTTTCCTTTTCTTCCGCAAACAAGAGGTGACATAGCGTTCCAACTCTCGCAGTGTGGACGGTTTCAGAGTCTCAAAGTCAATCTCAATCTCATCGGGGTTGGAGTTCTTGAGTGACGGCTCCCTCGACTGGATAATGTGTACTACACGGCCCAGCTTCTCACCAGGAAGTTTGTTGATGTCTAGACTTAGCTGCCTCTTCTCCTCATAGGACATGGGCTTACACTTGTCTTCTTCCTCTGATTCATATGTGGGAGGGGGCTTGTTCTTCATGGGTGCTGGTTCCTTCTTGCTATGAAGGGATGACAGAGACAGTTAAGAATAGGTCTCCTGAGGAAGCTGTGCACACATCCCTCTGAATGTATGTGGTTGAAGTGTGCATGTGTGTGGGGCGGGTGGGGTGGGGGGGTGAATGGGTGGTGGCTGCCTGCCCACACATAACTGGAAATAGGATTTAAAGCTACTAGCAATCAGAAAGACCAGCAGACGAAACTCTGCTGTGGCTGCAGGATGGCCACCTGCACCCTCTTTCCTCAAACACAGTGAGTTACCAAAGCTCATTCAGGGAAAAGAGCAGAGGGAGAAGGAACAGGCTAAGTGCTTATGACAGGACACCAACCCAGACTGGAGACTGCAGCAACAGAATGAATGGTCTTCCCCCTACCATGGGTTTCACCACTACCAAAGATGGAAAAACTGGGAAGCACAGACCTCACATTGCTGTTGCTACTGTTATTTTTCTTTGTCTTTTTCGGAGGAAGTTCCTTGGCTTTGCTTTTCTTATTTTCCTCTACTTCCTCTTTCTTTTTGTGCTTTTCCTTTTTCTTTTCCTTCTTGTCCTTCTCCTTTTTCTTTGGTTTGTTCTGCTGGGGCTGTGAGAGGGCTGCAAGCTGCTCATGTACTGCTTTGAGCTATGGAACAAACAGGCAAAACACAAAACAAAACAACAGAAAATCACAATCAGGCCCAGTCTAAAATCCCCTTCTCACATTTGGGAGGCAGAGACAGACAGAACTCTGTGAGTTCCATCCAGGCTAGGGTTCCATCCAGGCTAGCCAGAGCTGCACAGTGGGAACCTGTCACAAAAGCAAACTAACTACCCACAACTGGGACTAAGAAGTTCTAACCACCTAAACCCTGGAGGACAGCTCTGTATCATGTGAACACTCGAGTATCAGGCTGTGGGTATGGGAGAAGCAGAGGATGGGCTTGCTTCCAGCCATGGACCTGCCAAATTAATGAGATCTCTAAAGTGCCCACACTACTGGGTCTCTAAGGATTGCTACAATCTCCACAACAGGAGCTGCACATGCTGACAGATACTAAATCACCTGGCTATCTTAGTCCCAGGAAGGTTTCTAAAGGGCTTGATGACCAACTCAAATGTTAACATTACTATAGGATCCTGAAGCCTATGTTCCCAGAAAATGTCCATGCCTCACTCTTACTCAAAACACATAGCATATACTTCTACAGGATTAACATTCCATTAACTAAGTAAAGAGGAAATGCCACAAGAGGATCTTTGGAGAGGTAGAATCAAGAACATTTCTTGGAAACCTCTGAGAGACTACCCTGGCCTTTGGGTACAGAACCACAGGTTCCCTCACCTGCTCCTGGAGCTCAGCCAGCCGCTGGGCTCGCTCTTCCTCGGAGTCGTCAGTGGAACTGTCACTGTCAGAGGAACTATCGCTGCTGCTGTCACTAGATGAGGGTGGGGCCGCCACCTTTGTAGGGGGTGGCACTGCAGGGGAGGACACCATAACTACTGGCTCTTCAGGCTCGTCAGGCATCTTGGCAAAGCGCATTTCAAACACATCCTGTGGAGGAAAAGCCATGCCTATGAGAATGCTCAGCTTTTGGAGCTTCTTCAACCAAATCAACAGGAAGTAAAAGATCTATAAGATAGCCCCACCCACCCACCCGTGTGCGTGCGTGCAAGTACCCATACACATGATACTACATAACCAAGTCCTGATCTGGCCAGGTATTTAGCTGGAGGACACAGTGACTCAGGTGGAAGACTAGTTTTCTGAGAAAATTAGTTTGAGGGTGCTCAGAAAGCAGCAGGCCACAACCAAGACCACCCAGAAAACATGCCTGTAAGTCTCCTACCAGGTCTGTAGCTCTCTGACAGGAGGGGTTTGCTGGCCTTCCAAAGAGAGGAAACAGTACTGGCAAAGGCTCTGAGTTGAGCATTGGTGGCAGAAACCCATGTGTCTGCCTCCCTACAACTCAGGGTGCTCTATCAACACTTAACTGAGCAGATGAAAGTCCTTGGTTCAGGTGTCTCCAGCAATGCTGGGTAGTGGTAGGGGATATGTTTATGACAGGTGTAGGGAAGGAGTATCTTGTAAGGTCTAATCAAGCAGAAAAGAAGCCAATGATTCTGGGCACAGCAATCACTTCAAGAGACCCTTGAGACCAACTGAGGGTCACATGGAGTAACAGAACTCACGAACATAGCCCCTGCCTGTGCTCCTAGGGATCAAGTCACATGCAGCAGACCAACTAGCAGACACCCCCGATGGTGGGGACTCCACCGTCAATCCAATGATGATTTGCAGAACATGTAAGGAATAAGGCTGGGTTTCCAGAAAGATGCTGCCCCAAGGCTCATGGCTTTTACCTCTGTCCCATTTTGTGTGTCCGATTCACTCTCTATCTGGTTGGCAATTCCTCTGACTCTGCCCTTGCTCATCCCATCATTCTCAGTTTGGCTTTCCTGCTTAACTTTATCCTCTTCAGCTATTGGCCAGCCAGCAGCAACATATATTCACGCAGTGTACAGAAAGATTATTCCATAGCATGTGTGTGCATAGGCATCTGTGTATTTGCTGCTGAGGGATGTGGTGGCTAAGTACTAAAGCTGCTGTTTTAACTTTCTTCCAGAAGCCTGGCCTGAAGGCTCCATGAACAGGCATCTAGGAGAAGATGCCCTCTATAGCAGGTATCCATGTAACGATGACACTGTTTCCCACATTTGCAATACCATTCTGCAAAGCTTAACTTCCTTCTCCCAGAGTTATCTTTCTGTTCTGTGTAAGTGTAGCTGATCAAGTAAGTACTAGACAGGCATTAATTTCTTAATTTACGTAGAAATCAATCAGAGCAGAGTCCTGGACAATATACACAAGAGAAGGTGACTAGCACTTGATTAGAGAGAAGACCAGGAAATAAAGTAGCTTCACACCAAAGTGGAGGTCCCTACTGAAACAACTAAGGCTACTAAGACTCCCATTAACACTTGCTATGTTGCAGAAAGCCACTCAATCAACAACTACTCAGCGTCTTTGAGGTGGATAGGCTAGAGCCCCTCAAAAGCAGCCAGAGAGTTAGGCAGTAGTAGTGGCACAAGCCTTTAACCCTAGCACTTGGGAGGCAGAGGCAGGCAGATCTCTGAGTTTGAGGCCAGTTTGGTCTACAGAGTGAGTTCCAGAACAGCCAGGGGTACATAAAAACTTTGACTTGAAAAGCCAACCCCCTCTCCCCCACAAAAGGCAGCCAGAGTCACGGCTGTCTGTTAAAACCAGGCCTAGGGGCAAGCAGAACAGAGCAATATAATGCTCTAGGACTTTGTAAGGGAAATGACCATTTCTCTTTCCCAGAACACAGGGAAGGCACAAGGGGAAGCTGTTTCAGGCCCTGTATCTATGTCCACCCTTCCTGGGCTAGCTTTTAAATACTTTTTACCAGAAATTCCCATTCTTTTCAAAACTAGCTGTTATGGACATGAGTGGGATGGACAGCACTCTGAGGCTCCTTCCATTCTCTAAGTGCTCTGCCTTGCCCAAGGCCGAGACCAAGAGGCAAGTAATACAAGACAGGAAGCTGGTCAAGGTGAGAAAGTATCATCAAGCAAAGATAGAGCTACTGGCTTCCAAAATGTGTTCAGCTATATGACCCATCCTTTTCTTTTTGTGGGAACCAGGAATCCTGCTCTACCAAAGGCAGAGACATCAGGAAAACCCAGGGCTGTGGGAAGACAAACTTGCTGAGGGCTTCCTACCTTAAAGGAACCAAGAGACCAGTGGGAAGGAAGCAGGACCATCAGTGAACACAAAGCTGTACTAAGGGGAAATAGCAAGGGAGCAGAAAGAACTAGGAGGGACTGGAAAAGGTGTGCAGAACCTCAGGAGAACACCTGGGTCAAGGAGAGGAGAACACAGATGGCTGTTATGGGATGATGACAGGAAGAGAGTAGATATCAGGAACAGCAACAGTAGCACTCAGGGAAATGTAACAATCAGATCTCTTATTGGGGTGACAGCATCTCAAGGTAGGTTCAGCTACAACCTGCCCTAAAACTCTATGGCTAGGGTGGAGGATATGACATTCTCCTCTGATCATCACAGCCCAATGGTTGCAGAGCAAGTATTTTTTTGTGTCAGAATATTAAGCAGCCTCACCTAGCCCAGGCTGTACATGATGCATAAACAAAAGGAGGCAGGTGGATCTCTCTGAGTTCATGGTCAGCCTGGTCTATAAAGCAAGTTCCAGGACAGCCAGGGCTACAAAGAAAAACCATCTCAAACAAACAAACAAAAAGAAAGCATAAAAGTCCTTTCAGTACAAATTCAGATGCTAGGTTGTCTGTTCAAACTATCTCAGACGAACCAGTCCAGAAGTCAGAGTTGTAGCTAGAAAGAAGATGCAGGGTACAGAAACTGAAAGCTTGGGATGAAGCTTGAACATTCATGAATAACAAAACTGCTTGTCTCTGGGACCTAATGTACTCACCGGTTTCATTCTCCCTATGTAAACAATTACATACCACTCCATATTTGTGACTATCTTGACAGATTAAAGCCCAGTAGACACACAAGCTGCAGTTACTACACATTTTCTCAATGACTTTGAACAGAGCAGGGAATAAAACAAAGGATACCCAGCAGCCCTGGAACCACTCCAAGACTAGAGTAGCTTGGTATTACTAAGACCATGCTTGCCAGGGTATGGGACACAAGTTTTTTAAACACCCAAAATTTTGTACAGTAGAAGGGGAAAATGAAGGGCTCCTTTTCTATATAACTTTTCCAAGTAAATTCCACTCCTGCAGCACAGCCTAATTAAGAAATCTAAGTTGGTCTCAATATAGCTTTTAAAAAGTTGTTTTTGTGTGTATGTGCCTGTGTGAGTATATGCCTATGGGGAGGGAGTGGGTGTGCACATCTGTATGCACACTTGGATACCAGAAGAGGACATCAGCAGTCTTCCTTTATCATTCACCTATTTCCTTGAGAAGGAGTCTCTCTCAGAACCTGGGGCTCATGTTTTCTTAGTTAAGCAAGAAGCTAGCAAGGACTAGTTATCTTGCTGTCTTTGTTCCCCTCAGAATTGGGGTGTGCAGGATGCACATTATGTGGGTTCTGAGATCCAATTCTAGTCCTTCCTCATGAGGCACAGAAAGCACTGAGTCACTTCTCCAGTCCCTCAGTACCTCTTAAAGAGGTGAGCAGGGGAAAGCTTTGTGTCCCCTTTCTAACTACTTATAGCCTTCTGATATGGGAACACTGAGAAAAAAAATACAAAGCATGCCGGGTGGTGGTGGCGGCGGCGGCGCACGCCTTTAATCCCAGTACTTGGGAGGCAGAGCCAGGCGGATCTCTGAATTCAAGGCCAGCCTGGTATACAAAGCAAGATCCAGGACAGGCACCAAAACACCACAGAGAAACCCTATCTCGAACAACCTAAATAAATAAATAAATAAATAAATAAATAAATAAATAAATAAATAAATAAATAAAACCCACAAAGCACAAAGATTCTACAAACACAACTGCCTTCCACACAGGAAACTCCCTTGGAAAGAGATAATGCTACTTTCAGAAACACTGGCAAAGAACCTCCCACCCCTGCCTCAAGTAGACCCTCTTTGAGAGTAGGCATCTCATCTAAGTCGAGTTTGTTATCAAGTCAATGCCTAGAAAGAACTCATCTCTAGAGGGTGCATGTGGCAGATAGCTTGGTGATCATACCATGAGTGAAAATGGCATGCTTGAACAGCTTCACCCACTAAGAGAAGAAAGGCAGGTGCTACACACGCACACACACACACACACACACACACACACACACACACACACGCCCTTAAACAAGACACCAAAATGTAAAACAAAACAACAAAAAACTCTCTTCAGAAAAGTAGAGATTGTGAAGAGTTAGTAGCAGTAAGGTACCAGGATAGAAAAAATCCAATGGGGTGGGGTTGGGGCCTGGGGGAAATCAAAAAAGGAAAGTTAGACAATACAGTGGTTTCATTCCTCTTTAATAAAGAAAGTAGTTCAAGATAGCATTTTTCAGGTAACTGATTTGATTTTTGCAATTTCCTCAATGGGGGCAAATAAATGGCAAGGATATCAAATGTGGGTCCCGTGGGCAAATACTACCCTGCCTTCTCAAGAAACTGTGAGGAAGAGAAGGAAGGGACTTAAGGTCCAAGTCTGAAAGCACGCTGCCACTTGGTGGACCTGTGAAAGAACTGCAGCATTCAGATGGTTATGAGCCACTATGTGGTTGCTGGGAACTGAACTTAGAACCTACATGGGTCTGAGTGGCTGCAGACCAGGCGGGACACAAAAAAACTTCAGCTACAAAATGCTATGGAATAATGCTTTTGTACACTGGTTTAATAAAATGCTGATTGGCTAGTAGTCAGGCAGGAAGTATAGGTGGGATAAGCAGATAAGGAGAATTCTGGGAGAAGGAAGGAGGAGTCAGGAGATGCCAGCCTGCTGTCCAGGGAGCAGCATGTAATGGCACACAGGTAAAGCCACAGAACATGTGGCAACATATAGATTAACAAAAAATGGGCTGAGTTTTAAGTGTAAACAGTTTTAATTAATATAAGCCTCTGTGTGTTTACTTGGGTCTGAGAGGCTGCAGACCAGGCGGGACACGGGGACAAAAAAAAAAAAAAAAAAAAAAAACAGCTACACTGCAGTCAGCTGAGTAGGGTGGCGTATATCTTTAATCCCAGCACTCAAGAAGGACAGCAGGTTGCTCAGCCTATAGACCACCAAACTGAGAGCAATAGCAACCCATGCACAAAGGAAGAAATGGCTGGGAATTATAATCTTTTTTTTTTTTTTTTTTTTTTTGGTTTTTTTTTGGTTTTTCGAGACAGGGTTTCTCTGTGTAGCTTTGCGCCTTTCCTGGAGCTCACTTGGTAGCCCAGGATGGCCTCAAACTCACAGAGATCCGCCTGCCTCTGCCTCCCGAGTGCTGGGATTAAAGGCGTGCGCCACCAACACCCGGCTGGGAATTATAATCTTATGTTTCCTTTAAAGGCAGGTCTGGGGGCTGGAGAGATGGCTAAGTGGTTAGAGCACTTGCACCTTACAGGTCTCAAGTTCAGTTCCCAGCACCCATGTCAGGCTGTTCACAACTCCCTTTAACTCCAAATCCAAGGCATTTGGTGTCTCTTCTGGCCTCTGTGGGTACCCATACACAGCACAGACAGACACATCAATAAAAATAAAATTAAAAATGATAAAAGGCAGATCATAAAGGTATTAAATATTACCTTTATTCTCCAATTTTAACCACCACTAACCCCACTTAAAGCCTTCTCCAGGTTGCTGAGGAAAGAGAGAGAGAAGGAAAAGCCAGCTGTGGTAGTCCCAGCACAGGACAGGCTGATACAAGAGGATTACTGAAAAGTGGAGAAACAGTTCACACACTCATGCTGTTCCACTGGTGTACTCTGCAGGATTCTCAAGGACAGAGCCTAGGGACTACATCCACTAGGATCCATGATCACACAGACCAACACATCAACAGCCACTTCCCAACTCAAAGGCAAATGGAAGGCTTCCAAAGCTGGTGGGAAAACATACCACTACTCTGGCTCACACATGAATACAACCATGGCATGCTGTCTACAGCTGGTGGGGTGTTCCTGCCTACTTAAGATAGGTAGACCTCTTCTACTTTGAAGAGACTGGGGCCAGGTACAACACACAGGCTTTTTCAACAAGAGCAACAGAACACAGGTGAAGGAGAAGGGAGAGAAGACTTTCAGTGGGACATAAAACCAGCTACCCTATTTTAATTTTAACAACTCTGACTTTAAATGTGTGTATGCATTACTTAAAATGTTACATATGCTGTTCGGAGGAGTCTGGTCCATATTGAGTTCTAGGACAGCCAGGCCTACATAAGAGAGACTCTGTCTCCAAAAAACAACAACAACAAAAAGAAAAACAACAAACAAACAAAAACCAACAAAGGAAATAACAACAAACAAACCTCTTCCCAAGTCCCGCAGCATTATTATGAGTGAAGTAACAGAATTAGGCCCATACAAGGTATGGCCTACCCTTCTCGGAACCTCACCTGGAGTTTTCGAGCCATGGCTACCACTTCATGGTCAGGGGGGTTGTACTTGTAGCAGTTGGAGAACATCAATCGGACATCAGAACCAAATTCCTGGGCGTCTCTGTATTCACGGGACTCTAGTTTAGACTGGAAATACAAGACAGGTCCTAGTTAGCCGTGTGTGTGTGTGTGTGTGTGTGTGTGTGTGTGTGTGTGTGTGTGTGCGTGCGTGCGCGCGCGCGCACAGTGATGTTTGTGAAACAAGATGGTCTCTTAGTGGCTCTCAGTTTAATCCAGGTTAGGGTATGGGGTAGGGGGACACAGAAAACAATAAATAGGTTATCAATCCAGTTCTCAGCATGAGACAAGGAGACTGCCAAGCCTCGGGGCTGGGAAATGACCTGTTAGCACCAAGCTTACCTACTAAGGTCACTAAGGTCTAAAGGGAAACTGAACACACAGAACCCCAGAAGAGATTGTGCCAGAGCTGATGAGAAGATTAAAAAAAGAAGAAGAAGAAGAAGACTGGATCCAGTTCTGATTTTGCATGTACTTGTATTGAGGGTACAGAATAGAAGTTGGTTCAAGGAACACAGCACTGTCTCCTGTTTGAGCAATGTTACTCTACTTCCAGGAGAAAAACCACAATTATTAAAAAAGAAAAGAAAAAGGCCTTAAAATACTTTGGTGGATAGTGCTGTGTCTCCTATAGAAGACAGTAAAGCCTTTTCCATCACACTGAACCCAGAGCACCCAAAGTTTCCTAAGTGTATCTGCCAGGTGCAAGGTGCACAAGGACATTGAGAGTCTCAGAGTCTCATCTTACATCTCCTTACACAAAGAATAGAGGCAGAACCATTACTTAAATCAAAACAGCCAAGTAACCAGGGTTAGTGTGTGTTTCAACAATGCCCTGCAGAGGGCACCCATGGATTTAATGGGTTGGTCTAGGAGAAATCCCAGGGGCCTATGGCTAACCTTGATTGTGCTCATGTCCATGGGATGTTTAATGATGTCACAGTAGTCGTGCAGACCCAGTGCCTCCACATCCACAGGCTTGTAGAAGGGCCAGGCATAGGCAGCGTGTTTCTTGGCGAACATCTCCTTGAGGATGCCACTGCAGCACTTTAGCTGCTCAGAGATCTTACTGCTCTTCTCTGGTGCTGGGTGCTGCTGTGAGTCCGGTACATCCTTCTTTGGGGGCTTCACAGGTCTGCTACTCTCCCGCCGAGGACCCAGCTTGGCGGTCTTAGGCTCTGGGGCCAGTGAGGGCGGCTCATGAATGGGGTCGATGGTGGTGGGGGTGGTGGTATCTGCTTTCCTCTTCACCCCTTTCTTTGTCTGCCATGAGCACAGGCACAAAAGGCTCAGTCAGAGGCTCAGGCCGGTACAGCTGCTCTTCAGGAGCACCTCAGAAACCAAGCCCTGACTAGGATCTCAAAACAGGACCAAAATGGAGACCCTGTCATACCACTGTTTACCACAGCTGGAATAGAACCAGCCAGCAACAGAAAAGCACAAAGCTGAATATTTGCTCCCTTAGAGGCCAGAGAAGCTACTGAAGAGGTTTCCTGTTTAATACCAGGGCCTGGACCATAGAGGCCATAGAAGGAACAACCAAAAAAGAAGATACCCCTCTCCTCCAAGCCCGTCCCTGGTGGCAGCAGTCCACCAGTACCCAGGATGCTTACCTTCACAGGCTGTGGGGTGGCTGCAATGATGGGAGGGTGACTCTGAACAGGCTGTGGAGCTGGAACAGGTGGGGGCGGTGGCTGGGGGGGTACTGGTTGAGGTGTCTGAAGTGGCTGGGAGGGCACCACTGTCACGATAGGAGGCTGGACAATGAGGTCTGGGGTGACAGCAGGAAAGGGGTGAGTTGTGGCCTGCACAGATGGAGGAGGGTTCGGCTGAGGTGTCTGGGTCTGCGGAGGAGTTGATGCTTGAGTTGTGTTTGGTACCGTTGATACACCAGGCTTTGCTGTCCCTACCAATCATGAAAAGGATAGGAGGTTAAAATGGTATGCTGGCATACACTGGCTGACCCCGACAAAACACCCATACAGATTTGTGCGGTACATCTGCTTTAGTGAGAAGACCATCCTGAACATTCCAGACACCACTGTATGCCAAACATATCCTTGTGTCTGTCCCCAGGGTTGAGAAGGCAGCAGCACATCAGAAACCTCATTTCCTGAGGTGTCCTGGAGGCAACTCCTCACTCAGACACAGACTTTCATAAGAAGGGAAACACAGGCTAAAAAAGTAGAAAACCTATATGCTGAGTGTTAGCACCAGGGCTGCACATGGAAATCAGAAAAATGTTCCTTGAGAATCCAAATAGAGCTTTCTTCATTCCCAGATGTGTTCCCTTCAGAGTGCTTTTGGCAGAATCAAACAGCAGCCATCCTTACAAGGTTTCTGAAAACTAGCATGAGTTCAACTCTCAGAGCCACTGGGGACTAGTACACAATTGCTGCCTCTTGTGACTACCCAGGTTGTTTCCCTGCAGTTGTACCACACTTAAGTCCCAACACAAAATACACATGGCACACCAAATCAGTATTACAAAGGATAACAACCTCAGCTCAAACATGAGCTGAACGGACCAGGAACTATAGCCCATACTGCCACATCCTTTGCACATACACTGGATGCCATGCAAAGAGAACAGAACAGACCCAACACCCTATGAAAGCAAGTCTTCAAAGCCTGTAATCACAGCAGTGAGGAGGCCAACGTACAAGGATTGAGGGTTTGGGGCAGCCTGGGATATATAAATACAGACCCTGTCTTAGAAGAAAGGGAAGAAGTGGAGAAAGGGACAGGAAAGAAGGAAGAAAAAGTACTCTGCAGCCATAGGCTGTCTTGAGAGCAGTGTCCAGTAACATATGAAGAGCAAGGGAGAAGTTCTATTGAGTTTTCCAATTTTCTTTATCTAGTCACCAAGCCTGGACCTCATCCAGGACTTGTAGAGAAGACATTTCCATGTTTGCCCTATAAATAATCCTATCTGTTGGTCCTGGAAAGTGAGGAGTAGACTCTGAATACATGGATAAGGGATGTGACTTAATATGCCAAAGGAGTGACCTGGTTTTGAGTAGTGCACATCTGTAACACCAATATTCAAGAGGCATGAAGACTTGAGCCTGAGTTAACACAGAGACCCTGTCTAAAAGGATGGGGAGGGAAAGAGGGAGAAAAGAGGGGGGGAACATCCACGTGAGTGACTAGTTTTCTTTGGTTACTCCAAGAGCTAAAATGGATTTAGTGGTCCCCTGTGTCTTTGGCAAGGTGGGAGGCCAGGCTAAAAGAATCTCTACAAAGAAACAAACTCACATCCAGGAGCTACCTGAAAACTGTCTGTCACCTTTTGCAGCTCAGAGCCATAAACGACATAAACATAGAGGAGGCAGAATGTGCAGATAGAAACAAGGAACAAGTTATTGGCTTCAGATGATCGAGCATCAGAGGTGAACATGAATAGCACAGTTCATTAAAGCAATTCAGATAATAAACCTTAAGGTTTTAGGATTGAGACACTAGTTACAATAGCTTCTGGTCAGATTAATTTCCTTATTTATTCTAAAATGGAAAAGCAGGGCTAGAAATGAAATTCAATAGTTAAGTGCTTGTCTAACAAATGTGGGTGGTGCTGATTTGAGTCTTAGAACCACAAAATAAATAATAATAAAATTAAGATAGAAAAGCAAAAGAAAAAAAAATTACAGCACTAAAAAGTTTTTTTTTTACCTAAATCCATGAACCACCCACAGCCCAATTACTTCTGCCAAGGTGGGATTTCAGATCTGTAGGAGCCCTGGGAGCCTGGGAGCACAGGCAATACCAAACCTAATCCCATCCTGTACAAACAACAGCACTGTAATATTTGCTGTCACCACTTAATGTTCCTATAATCGATGGTACTCTTCTAAACTTGGAAAACAAAGATAAGAGAGAAACACAGCTGATTTACTTGCTATTTCAAATACTCTACCTGTTTCTTTCCTCCCTCGTCCTCTTCCTTTTGTCTGGACTATCATGATCTCAGTTTCTTCTGTGGGCAGTTCATTGATTTTTTGCAAGAAGAGCTTCTCCAGAGCTTCTGCCATTAAGACGATGTCATCTCCAGGCTGGATGAGGAAACAGGTGGGGTAGAGCTGGAAGGCCCTCTCTTCCCATCTCTGTGGACAGGACACCAAGGCCACCCCCAAGCCCCAATACTTGGAGCATTGTATCCAGGCTCCTTCCATGATCTGGACTCCAAGGGGCCACAATGGTTATGCTACTAGGTATCCCTAACAAAACCTGTCCACCTGTATCTCCCTTTCAGTTTTAAGCTCCAAGAAACCATCCTTGTGCCTTATGTACCTACCAACTCGGTCAATCTCTAACTGGAGGCCCTCCTTTACTTTGGGGTTTCTTCAAATACAACTCAAATGAACTCACCAGAAATACTCAAATTATGCAGCATTTCTTGTGATGAATATTTTAGGGCTCCAACAGTGCTCCCCAATATACCCCAGAGGTAGTTCAGTGGGGTCTGGATGAAGTCCTTATCACAATGCCTTAATGATCCCCACTCTATCACCATGTCCAGAACATGCTGTCCCCATTCAGCTCTGAACTGAGGGCCTAGTCTGTACATTTTGCTTTCACCTAAGTGGTGAGAACTAAGGCTTTACAAAACACAGTAAACTTCAAGAAACTCACCTACCCATCTCTTCTGGGCAATTTTACCCACTACACGAGCAGAGGTCAAAAGCTGAGTTCTGTATAGTGTCTCCCTCCAGAGTCGTTCTATTTGAAAGGGTTGGTTTTAATCACATCTGTGGTCTGAACTGTAAACAAATGATCTGGCTTCATGGCACAGCCGAGCCGAAAGGTTTGGCTACGGGGTTAGGAAGTGACCCTTGGGTCTGTATGTAAGACCAGGGGGACACTTGATTTTATGGCCATGTCCACAGTTCCAGGAGACTGTGACCCACAGAACAGTGGAGTCTGCAACTAGCCCCACTGTACCCTCTCACATCAAGGTTTGTGCCTGAGCACACCTCTGCAAGACTCTAGTTGCACAGGTTCTTTCACCTAACAATTTACACAATCCTGATGGACCATCTGGTGTCATCTGTCCTCATATGTTCTCTACCAGACATGCTCAAGAACTAAAATTAAATTCCCAGAGTACTAGACGCGGGTACTACAGGCTAACAAGGACAGTACCCTCCTCCCCACAAAAGAAACACCCAGCCCTAGGCACAATTACAGGTCCCATCACCCTACCTCTGGAAGTCTCTTACTATCATACATACAGCCCAGCTGCTCCCAGCAACCCTGCCCCTAGGCTCCTGACAAGAACCCCATTTTTACTTCCTCTCCTTCCCAAGCAGGACTGGACCCCTGCCCCCCACATCTCACCTTGTTGTAGATATAACAATTTGTAAACATAGTGTTGAAGTCCTGGATACATTCCTGAGCATTCCAGTAATAGTTGTTTTCCAAGCGCTTCTTTATTGTTCCCATATCCATGGGTGTTTTAATGATCTTATAGTAATCCTGAGGAGCAGAGAGATCAAAGAAGGCCAGTCACCTAAGAAGTCATGCTGGACTAGCTGCCTGGGCTTCAGCCCCTCTCTCTCCAGTCAATCAAATATTTTCTCAATGGTGTCAGTGAGGAACTGAAGGCAAAGGTGGGTAAAGGACAGATTCCTAAACATTAGATGGCAAATGTACAAGCTAACAGGCTATCTTCACAGGAAAAACAAATACAAATACTTTCTTTAAAAAAAAAAAAAAAAGAAGAAAGAAAAAGGGGTAATTTTGTATACACAATATATTTGATCATATTTGCCCTCACCCCCCAGCCCCCTCACCCAGGCCTCCTCCTTGTCCTTTTTAAATATTCCTCTATGTCAAATCAGTGCTGCCTGTGTGCACATGGGTAGGACAGTTAGGAACATCAGCAACTTCCCAATGGACATATCCCCAAAGAAAACTGACTCTCCTTCCCCAGAAACCATCAATTGTCATTAGCTCCTCAGGTAGGGGAGGGGCTTTATAAGCTCCCCTTTTCTTTTAGGAGGGTGTTAAAATAGCCTTTCATTCTAAATAGGTATCAGGGAAATCACCATCTTTTAAAAAGTAGTTCTTGGGGATTGAGGGACAAAGGACAACATCAAGGTACAGCATCAAAGTGGGCAGTAAGGTTTTGAGTTGTGCTAACACCCATAAAGAAAGAAAAAGCCACTATTACCCATGTAAGAGGAGGGACATAGAGGTGCCTTGCTCTGGTAAGGGCTGCATGTGCACACCCAAACCAAAAGGCAACTCAAAATCTGACTTTCAAACCTGTATCATGCTGTCGCCTCCCTTCCAAAGAAAACTAATGACAAAAATATTAACCCCTGTGGAAATCTAGACAGATTTTATTCTGTGACCTGCATTGCAGACTGCAGCAAGTCACTCAAGGGCAAAAGGACAACAGTAAAGGGCAAACAGAAGAGCAGTGGGATGAAAGAAAAGTTGGGGAAAGGGACTGAGAGCTAAGGCAGTAGCTTTAATATAGGACATGCATATGAAGGTATGAGGTGCCAGAAAATACAAAAGGGGGACATGTAAGGTGGCTCTTTAATAGCTCCAGAAAAGTATGAGCTCTTAGGACACCAGCTGGTCAGCTCCCAGGTCTACTTAGAGTTAGGGTTTTGAGATCACTCTTGTCCAGCAGCCTTTCTCTGAAGACATCAAATCAGCGGGATTCTAGAACTTAGGAGGTAAGGGTAGGAGGATATGGAGTTCAAAGGCCAGGCTAGAATAGGTAACAAGTTCAAGGCCAGTCTGGGACACACGTGTCCCTTTATTTGTAAAAAGGCTACTAAAGGTGACATCCAAATTAGCAAAGTGGTAGGATTCACACCATCCAAGAAAGGGAAATTCTGGTGCACCTTCAGGAGTTTCAGCCTCTGCACTTGACAGATTTTTAACAGTCAAGCCTCACCTACGATATACTTAGTGGTCAGAATATCCCTGTAACCTCTAACCTCACCTAAGGCCCCTAGCAATCCCCTGCCTTGGTCTTTGCCTCTGCCCCTATTGTTTCCCCTTATAATAAATTGACCTTCTATTCTAGCCTGGACATACTTTTTCCTCAAAGCCAAGTTTCTTCAAATAGTGGTTTCATATCCTCACTATTTCATTCACACAATCACAAATCTGGCTTCGTCTTCTGTATCACATCTTTCTAAGGCTTAATGATCTTCTATTGGCCAGCAGGATGGTAGTGTTCTCTGATATAAAAATCTGGGGACTGCTGTTTGCTAGTGACACTTTGGACTCTTCGATAAGGCCTCTTTTCTCCTCTCATGAAAGTTTAGAAACCTGCATTCCACCTCCAGCAGTTCCTTCTATTCCATTCGATCTAAGAATGTCGCTGTGATGGTTTGAATGAGAATAGTTCCCATAGGCTCATATAATGGAATGCTTGGTCCCTAATTGGCAGATTGCTTAGGAAGGATTAGAAGGTGTGACCTTGTTGGAGAAGGTGTGTAACTGGGGGTGGTGAACTTTGAGGTTTCAAAAGCATACACCAGACCTGGAGTGTTTGCCTCTGTCGTCCCGTGTGCCACCCCCCAACCCCCACCCCGGCTTTCATCTTGCAGACTGGGATATTATAAGTTCTTAGCTCCTGTTCCAACACCATGCCTACCTGCCGCCATACTCCCAACCATGATGGCCATGGACTAACCTAACCCTCTGAAACTGTAAGCAAGTCCCCAATAAAACACTTGTATTGCTTCTTAGTCAATGGTGGGCACTACTCCCACACACATCTCCTTTCTAGCAAGTTTATGACCCATATGTCTTGTCTCTTCTCCTGATGCCAGAAGACATATTTGGTGGACACACATGAACATTTATCACAGCCGTGGTTTTTCAAGACAGTCAGAGGAGGGTATCACATTTTGTTATTTTGCCCCCCTCACGCCCCCCCAGGAGCTGAGGACCGAATCCAGGGCCTATAGCATGCGCTCTACCACTGAGCTAAAAATCCCCAACCCCGGGTATCACATTTTGGAGAATTTGAACACCTGGCAGAGACTAAGGCTACCAACTCCCCATGAGGAGTTCTAACTCTCATAGACCCAACTTGGATGATGGCTACCACCACATAACACATCTGACAGGAGGGTATGGAACTTAACACATTCCAAAGAGCAACTCAGAAACCAAGCACTGGCTTTTGAAGGAGAAATATGAAAGCATCTGTTCCAACCACTCCCTGAGGTTCAGTGAGGTAGTTCAGATTATACAGCTGTCTGCTAGGGATGTGCACAAATGGGATATTCTCCAAGAAAGAGAAAAACACAAGATCAAGTATGTTGTGGTGAGAGATAGGGAGTGTAGTATCTCCAGGGGACATGTAGCACAGTTCCCTTTTCCAATCGTGCCCCCTAGGAGATGCTCTATATTCTCTTTACCACCTTCGAAATGCTTTGGTTGGTGATGGAAGTAACTGCTGCTCAGTAACTTTCTACACAGGCTGACCAACCACAGCTGAGAGAGGAAAGGGGCTTGGACTATTAGTTGAGGCTCTGACTTCAGCTCACCTCGTTTTAACCTCTCTATATATAACTGTCCATGGGGTCCCAATTAACTGAGAAATCACTGTATGTCTAAGCCAGTTAGTTTCCCCTTTTTCTTTTCCTATTTGATTTTCAGGACGGCTGCAACCATATACTGAAAGGCCACTGTGGATACTGGTGTTCAGAGTTCTTACCATGACTCCAAACCCACTTCCACCCTTCTGCAGAATCTGCCTTCACTGGGAGACTGGGGGTGGTGGTGGTACAGGCCCTGCCCAGCTACTCACAGGGAGGTTCAGCTTGACGGCATCCACAGGCTGCTGGAAAGGCCACGCAAACTGGTGTTTCCATAGTGTCTTGAGCACCACTCTGAGCAGATATTGCAGTTGATTGGTCTGCCTCTTGGGCTTATTAGGGTTGGAAGTCTCTGGGGGTGGAGGATTGGTGCTGGCTGCATTTGCTGGCTGGGGTTGGGCCTGGGCCTGCGTTGTAGACATTTGGGAGGTTTCTAGTCCATCCCCCATTACTGGCAGATTTCTCAATCTTGTCCCAGGGCCGCTCTCCGTAGACATGCTAATGATCCCATCACATTCTTCACCAGGCACTCTACACAGAAAGAAAAAAAGTCCCATCAGAGACCAGAAAGCACATGGACCACACTAGAAATGACAAATGACCCTGGCTACAGACTCCAAAGATTGTGCTCCATTGGCACCAACTGATCAGAATGGCTGGGAGAGCTACTCCATGACCCAACTAAAAGGGCCTTAGTGCCTGTCTCTTCTAAGACTGGCCATCTAGGTGGGCTTGGTGATAAGGGCCTGTAATCCTAGTTACTCTGGAGGCTGAGGAAGGTGGTTTGGCAGGTTTAAGATCTATCTGGACAACTCAGTCAGATTCTTCCTCAAAACAAAAAATAAAAAGGAGACTGGGTGGATATAGCTCAGTGGTTAAGAGAACATGCCTAGCATACACAATCCTAGCACCACAAAAATACTGGCCATCTAGCACAGAAGATAGGTATAACCTATCAACAACTAGGAGCAGATGTTGTGGATATCACTCTGTATAAATAAAATGTTGATTGGCCAGTAGCCAGGCAGGAAGTATAGGTGGGACAAACAAAAGAGAATTGTGGGAAGTGGAAGGCTAAGGCAAGGAGACGCTGCCAGCCGCCACCATGACAAGCAACATGTAAAGCACAGGGGAAGCAAGATGTAAAAGTACCAGTAAGCCACAAGCCATGTGGCAACTTATATATTAACAAAAATAGGTTAATTTAAGATAGAAGAACTAGAGAGCAAGAAGCCTGCCATGGCCATACAGTTTATAAGCAATATAAGTCTCTGTGTGTTTACTTGGTTGGGTCTAAGTGGCGGCAGGACTGGCAGGTGAGAGAGATTTGTCCTGACCGTGGGCCAGGCAAGACTGGAGAAAACTCCAGCTACAACCAGAGCACTCAGGAAGAGCTGATCAGGAACAGGTGAAACCACCCAGTTCACATGCATGACCCTGTCCTCACTTGAAGACCTTTGAGGATGCTGGTTGTATGACAGGTAAGATATGTAAGCCCTTGTTTATAACTGTGGCTTATGAAGCACAAAGTCAAATCAATACTTCTATTTAGACCAAGGCTACAAAGGGGAAAGAACAGCAAGATAAGGCCTATTCACCTGGTTTTGGATAGCTTCACAGTTACTAAGAACATTTTCTGGGTAACTCAAATAATGCGTGTTACTGAGAAAAGAAATCTCATAAAAGGTTACTGCTCATTTTTTAAAAAAAGTTCATAGTTGTTTATCTAACTATCCCAATGAAACAAACTAAGGCTTATAAATAAATGAACCACAGCTCAAGGACTAGCAAGTTCCTCCTCTGATCCCCAGTTCACAAAGAATATTTTTAGGAAGTTGGAAGAGGGAGGGTGCTTCGTGGATATAAAACCTCGTCCTGGTATCTCTGACACAGCATCAGAGATGGTGAAAGGGTACCAACAGCTGAAACGAAATGTGTAGCTGCCTCACAGAAGTCTGATGGGGCTGATGATAAAGACCAGCCAAGCACCCCAAAAGTGAGTGATGGGTTCAGGACCAAAATGTGGTAATTCCCTGAATGAATTTGTTAACTTCATTGGAGGCCAAGCATCATGGACTACAGTGGTTTCTTTCCTTTAAAATATTTTAGAAGAGAGAGAGAGATGGGGGGGAGGGGGAGGCAGAGACAGAGAGGCAGAGACAGAGAGAGAGACAGAGAGACTCCAATGAAGCTAAAGGACAGACCTCCAGTTTGCCACAATCAGGTTTCTCCTAGAAAGCTTAGGATATGCCTATAATCCCAAAACTGGAGAGACTGAGGCAAGATCATGAGTTCGAAGCCAACCTGAAACACACAACTGTCTCAAATAAATAAGCAAACAAAACATACACGAACAAGCACACACACCCTCCCTCTCCTGATGCTGTGTATTGAGCAAGTGCCAAGTGAGCAAGGGCAGGAGGGCCGGGGAACAGAGGGACAGGTTAACAGTCCAGGACTCTCATCCTCACCCACAACAACACTGTTAATAAATACCATTCCTGTATACAACTGTTGGAAATGAAAAGCTCTGGGAATTTCAAGAACCCACTCCTACTGCAGCGAGCCCTGCCCCCAAATAAAAACAAAACAAGCATGATGAAAGCCAACCAGAACCTCTTATCCACCCCTGGGGCAAGGAAATGACTCCCCTATAGCACAGAGGTGACCTATTCCGCCTCCCTTGGTAAATTCCCCCTTTAATGTCATCCTCACTGGTCTTAATCATCTATGCTCCACAACTTGATGACCACCATCCCTGTCGCCTTCACATCTTTTACTTGCTATCTCTGCTAAAAGCACACATAGAGAGACAAGTCCCAACCTCCTACCCAGCACCTGATACTTCCTGGATCTTCACCTGTTACTTCCAATGAGTGCACACACACACTTAAAGCCTGTCCGAAAGTCACTCTCTTTCTATTACACAGAAGACTGTTATTGCGGGGCTTCTGGCTCAGTCTCATGGCTCTGGAAAAGCAGCACTCATGTGGACAAGGTGGTAACTATCAGACTGAGTCACTTACTTAGCCAGTGAGTCTCACTGGAGCTCCATGGCAGCCTGGGGTATTTAGCAATTGACATGACATTCCCTTTGAGTTGACAAAGTAACACTTGAGTCAATACCATAAAAAAGAAAAGAAAAAAAAAGAAAAGAAAGAAAAAAGAAAGTCTGGGCTGCTACTCCTGCCATGGACTGGGAGAGAAGATACTGTACTGATGGCAAGGCACACCACGTGTTCCTACGGGAGGTCTGCAGAGACGGGTCTCATCAGTACAGTGACAATAGAGGAAGTGATCTAGACAAGAGACACAGCAGCATCTATGAGGATCAAACAGATGGGTAGCTGAGAATCTGATAGTTAAGTCAACTGTTTTCAAGCCAACTTTTCCATCTAGGGGGTCAAAAAAAAAAAAAGTTGCTGTCAAGGAATAGTGAGAGAAATTCACTTATTATTTTCAATCCTAAATGCTTGCCCTGATTCTGAATCTGTTCCAGAAGAAATCCTGTAATAACTTGTTTTGAGTTTTTGGAGACATAGTAAAGGGAAAGATGAAGCAAGGGTGGACAGTGGGGTGCTAATGCCAAGGTGCCCTAGGAGGGGCACCTTGCTAAAGTGAGAGGGGCACTGTAAGCACTATTAACACAAAGAAATTGATCATGTTAGGCTCTAGTATATTCCTTTCAATGGGGCTGTAATTTCCAAAGCTTTCTATTATTGTAATAAGAAGCAAGAATCACAGAAAAAAATCCATATAGAAGGAGGAAGCAGGTGGTGTCCACACTGGTTCTGAGAGGTTGTATTTACTGTATAGCGCTTAAGAGAGACAGGCTGTGGTGATTTTTGTATGTTAATAAATAAAGTTCGCCTGGAGATCAGAGGAAACAGCAAGCTGTTTTAGTAAACACAAAAGTCAGGCAATGGTAACACATGCCCTTAATCATCTATGCAGGCAGCTTCTCTGTGTGTTCAAGGCCATACTAGGGAACACAGCCAAGCGTGGTGACACATGCCTTTTAATTCCAGTACCAACCATAGAGACCTGGAGGTTGGTACACAGGCAGTGACAAGGAAGTGTGGTAGCTGGGCTAAGAGTCAGTAAGAGGGCAGAACAGCAGGGCAATAAAAGCCTGGGTAGACAGGAAGTCGTGGCATTTGAAAGCTGCAGAGCTGATGAGGTAAGGTTGGTTGGTGGCTCTCACTATTCCCCTGATCTCCTAAGGCTTTCACCCCTATATTTGGCTCTGTGTTTTTTGTTTTTTGTTTTTTTTGAAACATTTATTTATTTATGTATATGAATGCTCTTTCTGCATGTACACCTTTATGTCAGAAGAGAGCATCAGGTCTAACTATAGATGGATGGTGCACAATAATAATGTGGGTGCTGGGAATTGAACCTTTAGAAGAGCAGCCAGAGCTCTTAACCACTGAGCCATCTCTCCAGATCCCGGCTCCATGTTTTTTTTATTTAATAAGACGGCTTAGAAATTCGGCTACAACAGACTGTCATTTGTAAGTAACTATATACACAAATAAAGAATTCTCCTTCCAAAAAATTTCATTTGTTTCAACAGCAACACAGCTGTTGGGGCATTAGCGTTTCAGTTGTTTGTACCTACGTAATAAACAAAACTGAGTGTTTCCTTTGGCCTAGGTGCATGTAAAAAGGCAGAGAGTGCCCTTACCTATTTTACACACACAGGTATGTTTGTGCTGGGTATGTCCATGTGTTTGAATGTGTGTAGGCCCTTGGCTGACTTTGCGATTTATCATTTTAATTGTTCTTCATCTTAATTCATTGAGACATCTTTCAATCAAGCATAGAGCTCACTGATAATGCTGGTCTTGCTAGCCAACTTGTCCCTGTGGCCACTGTGCCCATTTTGCATTTATGTGGGTTTCTGGGTATCATGCTTGGGTAGCAAGTACTTAACCTCTGAGTCATCTCCACAGGCCCAACCTTAAGATTTTTAAGGATGCTGTGAAAAGTTTGAGAACCTCTAAATTAATAGATATGGATATGGATAATATATATGTATACATAATCTATTAATGGATATATATATATCCATTAACACAAACTGTATGTATGTATGTGTATATATAATTCCCAAAGTTTAGCAACTTCTGATTAAGTATGTCGTCTTCTCAAGGACACCTGGGGGGGGGGGAATTTATTTATTATGTACGTATAGTGTTGTGCCTGCATGCCAGAAGAGAGCACCAGATCTCATTATAGATGATTGTGAGTCACCTTGTGGTTGCTGAGAATTGAACTCAGGACCTCAGGAAGAGCAGCCAGTGCTGAGCCATCTCTCCAGCCCCCTCAAGGATATTCTTTGATACCATCTCCCCTCTTATCATTGTGATAAGATTATTTAAGAAGAGCTGATAGCTCAGAGGTAGTGGTACATGCCTTTAATCTCAGGAGGAAGAGGCAGGGGAACCTCTGAGTTCGAGGCCAGCCTGGTTTGGTCTGGTCTACAGAGGACAGCCAGGGCTATACAGTGAAACCCTGTGAAGAAGTAAAAGAAAGGAAAGGGAAAAGGAAAGGAAGAAAAAAGAGAACAGCTGATGCAGAATGTGTGTATGCCCATTGCCAAGAAGTTTAGAAGACTGAGTGGGTGTGTCCAGCCACATTTTGTTTCTCTGGTTCCAGTCTCCCAGTCCACTGAAACCCCAGTAAGCCCTAATTCTGCCCTGTCCTGTCAGAATCACCTTCTTCCTGAAGTTACAACATATAGGTAGCAAAATGCCAGGGAAATAAGAAACAGTTATGAGTGCTAGTAAACTGAAAGCAGTCACTGTATCTGCAGATTACAGACTTGAGCTATATTAGTTTAATCCTCAGCTATATTAGTTTAATCCTCAGAAACCTTACAAGTCAAACAGTGGCATCATCATCTTCACTGTGATTCCCATGACAACACAGCAAATGGAGGTCACGTGGAGGTGTGTACCTGGTGTGCTCTGATTTAGTTACCACAACAAGCATAGGAGCAATAACCATGAGCTTCTGCCTTGGCTGACAGCACTTTATACCCCAGAAGGCCTGCCCTCACTACAGAGGTATCCAAATATCACATGGTTCACAAGCTGGGGTTCAAGCCAGATTTCTAGTAGTGCTATTTCAAATATTTTCAACCCCAATAAATAAATCAGAACTGAAACACCTTGCGGTAACTGGCCATCTGTTTGCAAGGAGAGTTGGACATCATTATAGGCAAAATGTGAAACACAATTCCCTGCTGAAGCTTGGGGTACAAGAAGAGGCCTGAAAGGATATAGCTTAAACTTATTTCCTACTGGCCAATGTGGATGGCCCCAGGCCCACAGGAAAAATACATTCAAATTCACATATATCCTTAAAACGTGGGAGAGCAGCTTTCTATGAGTACACGGTACTTGCATAAAGCATTTGGGGCAATGATAGAGTCTACCACAGACCAAACAAAGAGGTATGGGGCACTGATGCTGGCAAAAATAAATTTTAAAAAAAATGAAACAAGGACTTTGCAGATAAATGGATGGAACTACAAAAGATCATAAAGTGAGGTAACCCAGATACAGAAAGACTAATGTTTCATCTTCTCTCTCATTGGAGGCTCTTAGCCCAAATCTTCAGATGTACTCACATATCCTGGAGTAACTGCAAAAATCGTAAAAGTAAGAAAGGGACCACTGCCAGGGTAAGAGGCAGGGAGAACAATAGAGAGGTGAATAGCAGGGTATAAGTGATCTGTGTGTAGGGAGTACTTAGGGAGAGAGGACAAAGAAAAATACAGAAGGAGAGTAAAATAACAGTAAGAATGAACAAGTCATAACGAATCATTGAATTAATTTATTCACTAAAAAAACCTAACATTTATTATGTTTATGTATAAATACAAACATTATTTTAAATGATATTTTCTCATTTGGGATCCCTCCTAGAGCCAAAGACAACCTAACAAAAACTCCAACACTAGGCATGAGAAGAAGCCCTCTTTTGAGTTGTTTGTTGGGGGTAGTTTAAGAGACTCCCCAACATGCACGCTATTGCTATGTCTAGGCTGTTCTGGAGAGATGGAACAAAGTCCCTATTGCTGAAGACATCATACACTTCAGACACAGGGCACTGAGTCCCCTGAGCTGGAACTGACCTGAATGCCGCCTCACTGAGAACTAGCTTTTCATGGTACCAGAAGGCACCGTGCGAGCTTCCAAAGGAGGGAAGCAACCAACAACCCTACCTAGGTCTTACTCCTACAAAACACAATGATGATCAGCAGGCACAGCACACACACCTGGTGGTAGCCAACAGCTCTCTAACTGCACTGAAGACCTGTTCAAAAGGAGGGAAATTATGCCTGGTACTAGAAACCTAGCCAACTACCAAGGGCTGGTGAAGTCATACATCTGAGAGAAGAACCTACATCCACCACTTTAACTAAACCCACATAATCCCTAACTACATTCTAAATATTTGTCCTTATTCCCACAGGTGACTGACTACAGTCCTTGCTTCTGATGAAGGAAACTTCTCTTTGCAACAGAGACCCTTACAGAAAACCACAACCAATCAAAATGCAGACTATGGAGACCAGTTCCAATGAATACATCTAAAAACACTCCTGTACTTTCTTAAAGCACATGGAACACTGCTGAAGAGGTGGCAGAAAGGTTCTAAGAGCTAGAGGATCAGGGAGCTTGATGTGAGACTGTCTCCTAGTATTGTCAGAAGCTATACCCATAATGTCTCACCAACAAAACAGCCTAAACAAGAGATGAACAAGGACAACAATAGACATGCTAAAGTGCATGAGGGGAGGGGGTCACAAAGCCTCAACCCCCACACAAAGAACTATAAGCACTAAGGAATGCTGAGAGTGGGAGAAATAATATTTGTCAGGGAAAAGTACACCAATTGGTTATCTAATACCAAATGGTCAGCCTTGAGAACATAAAAGTAACTTTACATATACTGAGCAGGTTTTATTTATATTTAAAAATACATATACACATATATATATATACATATATACACACACACACATATATATATATATATAGGTGTACACAATCAATTTTAAAAGGCCATGAATTTGAAAGAGAGCAAGGAGGGGCTTATAGGAGGGACTAGGGAGAGAAATGATGTAATCATATTACAATCTCAAAAAGAAAAGAAAAAGATTAAACACACACATATTCTCATTACTAGTCAAGTTGCAGCACATTTTACCCTGTCCTAGGAATATCTTTGCTGAAATACTGTTATACAACACGAGCATGAGAAGGCCCATTCCTCTCCTGGTCCTAGAGCAGTGGCTACTTCACATTCATGATGACAGCACTGTTTAATTGTGCAATCTGTGTCAGTGGGGAAGTACAAACAGGATTACTTTTCCATCTGACTAGCTCTTGCAGCTGGTGAGAACAGCGCTTATATCATGAGCCAGACTGCACTGCCTGGAGCCAGGCCAGTGGCTATGTGCCGAGGCAGCTCTTAGAAGCCTTAATCCTTTTTTTGCTCAGTTTGTACATACCCTACCCCTCCCTGTCTTGGACATGCCAGGTTGGGGCCCATTACCTCAGACGCTATAGTATTGTATAGCCTGAATCTTCTCTTGAACCGGAAGGTGAAGATAAGCCAGCATTTTTGCTAAGGGAATGTGAGATACACTCAAGTTCTGTCTCCCCCACTGGAAGGGACATGGGCCAAAGATCTTTCTTACAGCCAGGAAGACCAGAGGCCAGGCTGGGGCTGGCTACAACCACACCAATAGAATTCTAGTGCCTTTCCTTTAGAAGAAAGCAATAGGCAGGCAGGACAGCTACACTGGGAGTATGAGAGAGCTGAATATTTTCCCTCTTCTCTGTAAAGGTTGCCAACAAGCTGGATAGACAAACAGCTTGTGTACAGTTTTTTTTTTAAAAAAAAAAAAAAAAAAGGAGGAGGAGGAGGAGGAAGCAGCAGCAGCTGTACTGTCACATACAGGTTCCATCATGGTGCTGAACGCTCAATCTGGACAGAAAGATTCATGAATTTAAAATGTTTCTATAGGGAACATGCGGTGAAAATCAAACCAAGCACTGCTATGGGCACAAGACTGCTGGGCTAACTCTACTGTAAAGGAGCACAGAGTAAATACTGTCATGGGTCTTAGTCTTTCAAAATAATCCTTTCTTCTGTTACCACAATATGAAAGAAACCACAGACTGGCAAAAAGGTAAGTCCGGCCACAGCAGAATAAACTCCAACTGGCCTGAGGGCTAGTTTGTAAGCCCTATTCCACAGAATTCTAGACTTTCTGAAGAAAAGGGGAAAGGGAAATGTTATATAGTAAAGCAGTTTTTTAAAATAATAAAAACTCAGATGATGTTAGGTTCAGATGTACACATAGACACATGCATGGACTACAGGGGAAAAGGTGGCTGCAGTGGCAGGTCTGTGAATGACTATGCTTATTTACACTAAAAAGCCACCCACCCAACAACCCACCACATATATAAAAACAGTCTAGTTTCTTTGTCATCCACTTCCTTTCACAAACACCCATTGGACTCCATAAAGTCTGTCTGCCTGTCAACACTACTACCATGAGTTCTTTGTTATGAAGATAATGGTGTATGGATGTTTTATCTGCATCTAGGTATACGTATCATCTGTGTGCTGGTGCCTTTAAAGGCCCAAAGAGGGCATCAGATCCTATGGAACTAGAGTTATAAATGTTTGTGAGCCACAATGTGGGTGCTGGGAACTAACTGATCCTTTGGAAGAACATCAAGTGATCTTAACTGCCAAGCCAATCTCTCCAGCCCCTGATTTCTAGGCACTTTTAAGTGGCTCCAGGAAAGGTAACCTCTCTTCTCTCCTTGCCTCATGAACTCCAACTATACAGGATGGGGAACGAAGTAAAAGTAACACAGGAAGTATCACAAAATTAATGTCAGGCTTATATATAAAGACTGAGGTCTCAACTTACAAAGCAGGAAGTAAAGAATAACCCAAGACCAGAAGATCACAGTCAGTGATAGCTAACAGTGTCTAAAATGTTGTTTATGCCAGGCATCGGTGGCACTCACTTTTAGTCCAGCACAGGAGGCAGAAGCAGACAGATCTACAAAGCGAATTCTTGGGACAGCCAAAGCTGTTACACTAGAAATCCTGTCTTGAAAATACAAAGTGATATTCACAACTAATACAAACTTAGACAGTATATTAAAAAAAAAAAATCAGTTCTACACCTTCATAGATGCCTTTGACAGTCAGTGAGGCTCCTAGGTAAACAGGTCAAGGGGTTTTGACTTCCACACACCACTTACTTAAATAAGTCACTCAGTCAGCCATCTTCATGTACTACTACCAGGGAGTCCTCAGCCACTGTTCCATTTTTTTACTGTGCAGAAAGTCTAACCAAGTCAGTTTGAGGGGGATGCTTGCACTTAAACTAACACCTTCTCAGTAACTTCCAGTATGACTAGGAGCTGAATGGAAATAAACCCTACACCATTTTAAACAGTTAAAAGCAGCCCCTCCCTCAAAAAGAAAAAACCTTGAACAAGAGCTCTATGACCTTGCAAGAAATAATGTTCCTATTTGTAACCCACAAAAATCAAGTATCCCAACCCAGAAACTAGTAAGAGGGAGGATGGAAGTGGTACAGGAAAAAAGCAAGTAACATAAGGTATGTCTCATTTCCTCTTGGGGCTTTCCCAATCACCCCCTCCCTGGTGTATCTAGGTATCCAGAGGAACCTCAGGAGCACCCAGGTTGGCAGAACCCATAATGAAGACTGCTTTGTCTTCTGGGTCTAATTACTAACAAAGAGTTAGGCTGGGAACATAGCTCAGTTGGTAGAGTCACATAATCTGGGCATGGTAGCATGTGCCTATACCTATAACCCCAGGACAGGGGTGGGTAGAGTCAAGAGCAGATCAGAAGTTCAAGGTTGTTCTTGGCTTCAGAAAGTTTGAGGCCTATCTGGGAATACATGAGCTCCAACTCCAAAACCCCAAATAAAATAAAACAAAAAACAAAGAGGAAAAAAGTCTTTCACAGATAGGAACTTTTAGCCAAAAACTGGGCACAGACTATCATATCTATCACACTCCGGATGAAAATGTATTCCATAGACATCCCTGTTGCTTCTGTATTAAGAACTAAAAAGATGGAACTAATATTCATGTAATAATTTTTTAAGATTTATTATATAGACAGTGTTCTGCCTGCATGTATGCCTAAGCACCAGAAGATGGAACCAGATCTCATTATAGATGGTTGGGAGCTACCATGTGGTTGCTGGAAATTAACTCATGGCCTCTGGAAGAGCAGCCAGTGCTCTTAACCTCTGAGCCATTCTCTCCAGGCCCCATGTAGTAATTTTAAAACACAGAACAACACATTAAAACACACAAGGGTGCTGGGCAGTAAGTAGTGGTGCATGCCTTTTATCACAGTACTTGAGAGGCAGAGGCAGGCAGATCTCAGTGAGTCTGAGGCCAGTATGATCTACAAAGTAAGTTCCAGGACAGCCAGGACTGTTACAAAGAGAAACCACATCTCAAACAACCAACCAACCAAAAATCCAGGGGCACATGCATACTCCAGAGGAGGAAAAAAAAAATAGAAAAATAATCTGTCTTTGCTTCATTTTATTATCTATTTCCCATCTTCCTGGCTGATAAAATATAGTTTCCAGTCTAAGGGGGGAAAAAGGGAAGAGGAGGAAGAGGAGGAGGAGAAGGTTGTTGTAGTTGAAGTAAAGAGATCTTAAATACCCAGGTTTGAGTAGGGGCACACCAGAAGTACCCTACTTTGTTAGAACGAAGCCCACCTTGGTATGGAAACATATATGGAAAGAAGAAATCCACACACTACATACAGCCTTCCTCGCTCTCCAGCTCTCTGCATGTCTCACTTAGGGGTGGAGGCACTCTTGTCACAAGAACCTGCCCTCTCTACCATAAGGTAAGTAAGAGATGTGGCTTAACACTTGGTGGAGCCAACACAATGCTACACCAAGATACAAGGCAGAGACTGAGCAGGCACTGGGGTACTCACAGCCTGAGATCTCATTAGGACAAATGTAATACCAGCCAAGAATTCACCAAGACAAAGGCTAAGAGACTCCAGCATCATAGAGAAGGGAAAGAGTGGAACATCTCCATCACTGACACTGTATCTATGTATATCCACAGAAATGGTAACTCCTATGGCACATTAACATAAAAAGAGGTAAAGTCAATAGTTTGCTTGCTGAACCTCTTATGTCCAAAACATTTCAATATGTGATCACTATTTATAAAAACAACATAAATTACTGGCCAGGTCTAGAGGCAAACTTCAAGTTTTTAGGCCAGCCTGGTCTTCTGAAACAAACAACAAAAGAGGCAGTTTGGAGGAAGTGAAATAGCTCAATGGGTAAAGGGGTTTACTGTACAAGCCTGACAACCTAAGTTTGATCCCCATAACCCACAGGAGGAGAACCAACTCCCAAAAGCTATCCTCTGACTTTCACATAATTATCTGCATTCTTTCACAAACCCCAAAAATAATTTTTAAAAACATTTAATATTCCATACCTAATCTTGGCACTCCACACTGTACAACTCAAACTGGAGGAAAATTTATCACTCAAAAATATATGGTCAGGAATGAGCACGTAGATCAGTTGGTAGTAGTTGCTTAGATGCATGAAGCCTTCAAGTTCAAGTCCCAGCACCGCGCACATTGAACATTAGCAGTGCATGTCTGTTAATTCAGAATGCTCACTTAAAAGAAAACTATGTAGTGAGTGTACATGGGAGAAGACATTTTTGGAAACACAGGAGGATCTCGATAGGGGGGAAAAATCATTGTTGATTTTCCTGTTACAAAACTCCTTCCAGCCAGGCGGTGGTGGCGCACGCCTTTAATCCCAGCTCTCGGGAGGCAGAGGCAGGCGGATCTCTGTGAGTTTGGGGTCAGCCTGGTCTACAGAGCGAGATCCAGAACAGCCAGGGTGACACAGAGAAAGAAACCCTGTCTTTGAAAAACAAATGAACAAGATAGATAGATAGATAGATAGATAGATAGATAGATAGATAGATAGATAGATAGATAGATAGATAGATAGACAAAGTAAATAAGCAAATAAGCAAACAAACAAACAAACGAATGAACAAACAAACAAATAAGGCTGCTGTGGTGTTAAAAAGACAAGCTGCAAATCCCGTTTGTTTTTTAGTCATGGCCTCACTTCGTAGCCCTGGCTGGCCTCAAACTCAGAGGTCCTCAGCACTAGGACTAAAGGTGAGCCACCAAGCCAGCCCTCCTTACCCTTTATGGAGGTTATTGATAAAGGGTACCCCAATCTGGCCTCTAAATCCTGATCCTCCTGCCTGAGCCTCCCCAGTGCACTAGTCATTATGCACAGGTATAGTCATTATGCTAACCCACCTTTCTGTTTTAAACAAATACTAATCCCTGGCAGTGGTGGCCCACGCCTTTAATCAAAGCACTCCGGAGGCAGTCAGGTGGATGGATCTCTATGAGTTCAAGGCCAGCCTGGTCTACAGAGTAAGACCCAGGACAAGCACCAAAGTTACACAGAGAAACCCTGTCTTGAAAAACTAAATAAATAAATAAATACATACATACATACATACATACATACTAAAACCTTTATGTACATTTACATTACTATATAACCACCACCCACACCACATCTCTGTAACTTTTTCCATCCTGCATCCATTAAACACAAATTCCCTGCTTCCCTTATTTCAGTCCCTGGCAACTAACTACCTTTCTATCTCTAGAAGCCTTAGTTGAGTGGAACTTCATGCTGTGGGATATCCTGTATGTTGTGAATATATGTTGCTATGATTGATTGATAAATAAAAACACTGATTGGCCAGTAGCCAGGCAGGAAGTATAGGCAGGACTAGCAGAGAGGAGAACTGGGAGAACAGGAAGGCAGAGTGGAGAAGATGCTGCCAGCCACCATGATGAGGAGCAGGGTGTCAAGTACTGGTAAGCCACGAGCCACATGGCAAACGTATAGATTAATAGAAATGGGTTAATTTAAGATAGAAGAACTACATAACAAGAAGCCTGCTATGGCGATACAATTTGTAAGCAATATAAGTCTCTGTGTGTTTACTTGGTTGGGTCTGAACGGCTGCAGTACTGGCGGGTGAGAGAGATTTGTCCAGACCATGGGCCAGGCAGGACTGGAGAAAACTTCAGCTACAACTTCATGGATTATTTCATTTAACAGGATCTACATTACAGCGTGTCAGAAGTCCCTTCCCAGCTTTAAGGTTGACTGTACACATAAACCACACTTTACTTACACATTCATCAGTTCCTGGACACTTCGATTTCTTTTTTTTTTTTTTAATGTGTGTCTTGTGTACATATATGCATGTGCACCACATGTGTGCCTGGTGCCAGAAGAGGTCAGAGGGAGGAATTAGATTCCATTGAATTGGAGTCACAGATGATTGTGAGTCACTGCTTGGGTGCTGGGAACCAAACCAGAGTCCTCTGTTAGAATAGCCAGTGCTTTTAACCACTGGGTCATTTCCCCAGTCCTCCTCCCCTTCCCAAAAAAAAAAAAAAATTTTTTTATAATTTGTGTGGTTATTGTAAATCATGGTGCTATATAGGTATAGGTGTACAAATATCCATTTACATCCCTGATTATAAGAGAATGTCCTGTTTGTCTGCTGAGACAAGGTAGCTTAGGCTGGCCTTGAACTCATGATCCTCCTGATCTGACTTCTAAGTACCTAGATTACAAGCATGCACCACCACACCCAACAAAGAATGCCCTCATTATTTCATTTTAGCATGCATACCGGTATTCGTGTGTGTGATATGTGCCTGTAGATACTAGGTATCTTCCTTGATTTAACTCTACTAAGACAGGGTCTCTCTATTGAACTCAGAACTTGGTGATCACCTAATCTAACTAGCCAGCTTATCCTGGTGGTCCTACCCCTCCTTCCTCAGTGCTAAGATAACAGATGGCAGTCACACCTCCATGGCTTTTACAAAGGTTCTGGGATCCCAAGTGCTTTATCCACTGACCATCTCCCTAGCCTCACGCCCTCATTCTTAAAAAGATGTCTGTGAAATTACAGAAGAAGTAAAATATCACATCTGAAGCTTCCCTTGGGGGGAGGGTATGAATTAAAAGAGGCCTGGTGACACATGGGAGTAGTCTGAACTACTCTAAAGGCTGAGGTAAGAGAAAGATCTATAAAGCCGGGAATTAAGGCCAGCCTGGGCAACATAGTGAGACCTCCAAAGGAGAACAAAGACAAGAAAGTAAATATATCACAATTTTAACTGATGATGAGTCTTTCTAAAGGATTTGAAGGTTCCCAAAAAGCAATTTGGATGTACATGTAATCTTACTACCCTACAGGCTGAGGTATGAAGTTCCTGGATTTGAAGCCAGCCTTGGCTACATGTGAGACCCTCTCAGAAAAAACAAAACTTTTAAAATTCCCTAACTTAAAATCCAGCATTAGCTGCTAGAACAGAAAGCTAGTATAAAAATAACCACAATGAAAGTAGCCGTGGCTTCTAGTCTAAGGCTGAGCCTGCATCTGATGAGATTCTTCTCAAAAGTGAGAGGAACTGAAGGGACTAAAAAGAGAAGACCATGCTCCCATAGGGATGGCAATCTGTCTACTAGCTAGTCATCTTACTTAGAGGTCCACATCACACAAACCCTCTGAGATCTTTGTTAAAGGGGTGGGAACAGGAACAAGTTTGGCAGAGAGGTTACTAGAGGAACAGAACAAAACCACAAAGGGGAAGGAGGTGCTAAGGACATAGATCAGTGTAGAGCACATGTTTGTTATGTACAAAGCTCCAGTTTCAATCCCTAGTGTACACACCCTCCAATTTTTAAAATAATTAAGAGCTTGGAACAGACTGGATTCTCAAGCATCAAGACCAAAGGGAACACAGCACAGCAGGTTAGAGGTGGTATGTAGGGTCACATGGTCTTAGGTTATTGTCAGCTTAATTAAAGTAGGAGAAAAACAAGTTTGATCTCCAAGAGTCACACAGTACATGCAAAGGGAGAAGCAGAAGCCACTCTTAAAATACTAAAGTGAGGTACATAAAAGGCTCCCACCCATAGCAGAAACTAAAGGAAAATCTTAGAACAAGGAAAATACACTAAGAAGTTTCCAGAGTCTAACAAACAAATATACTGAGCTCTTCGCACCATTAGATAGCTTCTCCAAGAGGGTACAGAAATGTATGAGCTTTATAGCGTTCCCTATTCTTGCCACAACAGCTGAGCAGCTGGGTATACATAAGCCAGTGCTCTGTCATAAGTGAGGGGGCATTCAGAACCCCTCAGGACAGTACCAAGGGCAAGGGTAATTAAGGTACCTTCTGTAGCAGATGGAAGAAGGCAGACCTCTAAGTATACTGCTCTGTGAATGCTGTGAACGAGTTCTTTTATTATTGCTGGGAAACATACTTACAGAATCATCTGCTTAGGGAACAGAAAAGTTATAAGAATAGACTGCTGGGCCCTCCACAGACAGACTGATGAGATTGCCCATCTTTGTCAAAGCAACTCCAACAGGCACACACTCCCAGCCCCAATAAATCCCTCTGGTCCACAACACTCTAAAAGAGTAGGTTTTTTTAGTTGGTGGTGCACACCTGTTGAGGCAGGAAGATATGGAGTTCAAGAGTAGCCTCAGCTACATGAGATCCTGTCTCAAAAGAATAAACTCCAAGATTGGGTGCATTTGTTTTCATGCCCCAAAACAGAAAATAAGAAGCATTTTTCCTGAATCTAAACATGTAGCTAAACCTGACAAGAACAAGAGCTAAGACAGATGTGCCTTATGGGGACACTGGACTTGTAGGCCCATGGAGCACTACTTGTAACTGGGTCCAGGCAGAGGGCTACCTCTCGGGGTGCCATAGGTAACTCACAGCAAGGGGCTTGGGTCAAGATAAGATTCGTGAGACAGTGGGTGAAGGGGAAAAAGCAGTCGCAATTTTCAGTTCTTGGAAAAATTTGGTTTTTGAAGCAATACAAACAAGTTAAAAACAGATGCCCTTTTGAGTTGGCCATAGTGCACAAATCTACAATCCCAGCATTTGGAAAGCTAAGTGTGTTTTCTCCTCCTTTCATCCCCTGCTGTATTACAGATGGGACTCTGGGCCCTGAGGAAGCTAGACAAGTGCTTTGTTGCTGAACTATACTCCCAACCCAGTGCACCAAGATTTATATACTCTATATACAAATTTGTATACCCAGAGAATAAAATCATTAATGATTTTACTGAGGATCTATTTGGGATTAAAATAAACAAATAAATGAGTAAATAAAATAAACTATGGTTGGAAAATGGCTCTGAGGTTAAAAGCACTGGCTGCGTTCCCAGAGGATCCAGGTTCAGTTCCCAGCACCCTTATCAGGTGGTCACAACTGTCTGTTAATTCCAGTTCCTGGGGGATCTGATGCCCTCCTTCTGTGGTGCACAGACACACCTATCAAGGCCTTCAGCCTGAAACTCTAATAGCAAACTAAGTAGAGGAACATGAAGATTATTAAAGGATTTACAGTCAAAGTGGTGGTGCACACCTTTAATCCCAGCACTCAAGAGGCAGAGAGGCAGGGGAACCTCCTATGCTCATGGTCTATAGAGCAAGTTCCAGGATGGCCAGGGATACACAGAGAAACACTGTCTCAAAAAAAAACAAAAACAAAACTAAAAAGGATATAAAAATGTTGGTCAAAATAAAAAAAATCTGTGCTAGCCAGGCCTGGTAACACATGCCTTTAATCCCAGCACCCAAGAGGCAGAGGCAGGGGAATCTCTGAATTCAAGGCCAGCCTGCTCTACATGGTGAGTCTCAGGGCCAATCGGGCTATAAGGTGATAAAGAAATAGTTAATTTTTTAAAAACTCGTAGTGTGTAAGCTCAATTCTCTTTAAAAAAAAAAAATCAGCACTGGCTTACAACAGAATTTTAGATGTGCCTTCACTAATCCTGTTATCATGCTAGACACAAAAATAGAATCTGCTCCCTTGGAGTTCACTAGTTGCCATAGAAATGGCATCGAAATCCATTAGACTTTCAGGTGAAGAAACGTAGTATGGGTGTTGAAGAAGAAAAGCCTTATTAAATCCAGTACAAACGTACACCCTTTTAATAATAAATGGGTGCAGTACAACCCAGAATACCTCCCCCCAAAGAATGCTCATGGAAGAATCTAGGCAAATCTGACTCAAATGGGTTGCCTTCCCTCTAGGGCACCATATTCTGTACCACCAGGCTTTAGTTCTGTCCTAGAGTCTGAATTACCAGAACCCACACATCTCCTTCCCTCTCCAATACAATACTTTTCATGTTTCTATTGTTTCTTTTTTGTTCTAAGACATATTTATAAAAAATATACCCCCCCAACACTGCCACACACAAGTTCCCTCCCAGAGTTGGCTCACTTTCTATTATTGGCTACTGTTTGTTAGATGTATCTACTAAAGACTTGATTTCAAACCAAAGACCAATCTTGAGGCTTTAAAAAGTATTCTTGTGGTGGTGCACATTTTAATTCCAGAACTTGGGAAGCAGAGGCAGGGGAGGGGATGTTCTTGGTATTGGGGTATAAACAGATGGCAGAGTGCTTGTACCTTACAAAGCACTAGGTTCCATTCCCAGTACCACCAAAAGAGGGGAAGAAATCTTCAGTTACAGAGGTAGAAGATATATATCTGACTATTCCAGTAGGACCTAGATGGAAAATAAGCACCATGGCACAATGAACACCATAAAAGCCCCAATCAATGAGTAAGGGTGCAAGCTGCTCCTGCGGATCTGTCCACTGTTTACAGCTACCTAATCACTAACAAACATAAAGATCGCTTCTGACTTTGACTGCCTCCTCCATACAAAAAAAGTTGTTTGAAAGGTAAAGAATGGGCTGCATATTAACTCTTGGTTAAGGCTGGTCAAGGAGCAATAGCAGGCCTGGAGATGACTTCAGTCACCTCATCTCTGTCTTTTGAACTGTTTATTACTAGATTAGGTTGAAAACTGGATTTCTCACTCAGCCACTCAACAAAATAACTTATTACATACTTTGTTGCATTACAAAACTTTTAAGATAGATACAAAAACATTTGTCCTCAAGGCCTCACAAAGATAGACCATCAGAAATAAAGTAGATGCTAAGAAAAGAGGATGAGGAGGGAGCAAAGGAATAAGAGAGCCTGGTCAGGTAAAATGGAGTTTTCATTATGGCTTTCTCTGCTGAGGCTCTGTGGTTCTTAATCTTTTCTCATTTCCTCCATATAATACGATAAATGGAATGACATAATCAATCTAACTTTCTCCACTGGAATATCCCATTTACGTACAGATTTATCTAAAGCTAGCTTCCCAGATTAACTACCTATTTTGACTATGAAGTCTTAACCACAGCTTTCATTCTTCAACAGCAACACTACCACCTGTAAAGCTAAGGAAAAAGAAGTGCATCTATTACTTTGCATAAGACAATTCATTATGCCAAACCTACATTACAACTTTGGTGACTGTACATGCTGTGCTTGCTATTTTACCTACTGATTCCTCTGGAAGAGTTAAGTGTGTGATCTGATCGACCTGAATCCCACCCTCTCAAGCAGGTTACAATGACAGAACCCAGAGGCTTATACTGTTACATTTATGTAATCCCTTCTGGGGATTGGGGTGTCCCCCAAATAAACACTGCAATCCTAAGCACTGCTGAATGATAGCTACTCAACTAACCAGTCAGAATTTTCATCTCACCAGTATGTTCTATCTTTAATTAAGAAAAGCCGGGCGGTGGTGGCGCACGCCTTTAATCCCAGCACTCGGGAGGCAGAGGCAGGCGGATCTCTGTGAGTTCGAGGCCAGCCTGGGCTACCAAGTGAGTTCCAGGAAAGGCGCAAAGCTACACGGAGAAACCCTGTCTCTTGAAAAACCCAAAAAAAAAAAAAAAAAAAAAAAAAAAGAGGAAAGAAAGACAAAGAAAGAAGCCACTATGAATAAATTGATCTCACCCAGTTTACTCTCATTTTTTAACCCCCAAACTGAATCCTTTTTTCACTTTGAAAACTATGGACCCAACAGTGGAACTTTTATTTCTGCCAATAACAAAAGCAAAAAATTAACTCATTCTCAACCTCAAGGGATTGGGAAGTTACAGGTGTAGAATAAAATAAATGAGGAGGGGCACCCTAATAAAGGGAAAAAAAACTCTTCACATCTTCTGGGGAAAGCTGGAAATTCTCTAGGAATTCAGGTGCTATCATCACTTTCCTCCATCTCAACAGAGGCCATGGCATTCATCAACTGATACTTGGGGTAGGTGTATCAGTTAACATGCAGATAGAATTATAAGGAAGTTAAATTGTCTGGCAGTCATTCAAACCAGTTTCAGTTAGAGCCTACTGAAGAGGAATTTCTAAACTAGACACCCTGTCCCACAAAGATTAAGGAAGGTTTAGGTCAGCAGTTCTCAACCTTTCTAATGCTGAAACCCTTTAAGTTTTCTTCAAATTGGTGACCCCCCCAACCATAAAATTATTTCGTTACTACTTCATAACTGTAATTTTACTACTGTTATGAACTGTGATGTAAATATCTGATATGTAGGATATCTGATATGCAACTCCCGTGAAAGAGTCATTCGACAACTCTCAATGGGTTGTGACCCACAGGTTGAGAACTGCTGGGTGAGGCAAGAAGACAAGAGCTCAAGGAAAGGCTTAATCACATAGGCTAGTGGTTCTCAACCTTCCTAATGCTTCAACCCTTTAATACAGTTCCTTACGTTGTGATGACCCCCCAACTATAAAATTATTTTTGTTGCTACTTGGTAACTGTAATTTTGCTGTCATGAATCGTAACATAAATATCTGATATGACCCCTGTGAAAGGGTCGTTTAACACCCAGCACTCAGCCCCCAATCGCAACAAAGCAGAGCAGGGTAGGGTAAGAATTCAGCTAGAATCACCTAGGCAGTACTCAAGGAAACACCTAGAAACAAAATCAAGAGTTTCATTTCCTAACCATCTGGGGCTGCAGACTCAGGTGTGTCTTATCTATACCCTGAAAGGCCTCTTTGCTGCTGGAAATGATGAAACTGAGAAGCCAGTCAATAAACTAGTATACTACAGAGAAAATGGCTTGACTAAGGAAGGCACTATGGGCAAATAAAACATTTCTCTGGAGTTTAAGAAGCACAAATATCCCCATAACTGAATTGTTTCTGGTGTGGTACCACACAATTTTGGACTTAAAAGGACTCCAGGAAGATAACTCTCTGTTCACAGCTAGGTAGATATAATGACATGTACCCCTCCAAGGAGCCTTAAAAGGGTGCATCCGGCCAAGACCATCTTGCTGCATGGACACCTGGGAAGCTGTGATCAACATCTGTCCATTGCCAATGCCAACAACTCAAGGAGGCTGCTGGCAGCCCTGTGCAAAATAAGACATTCAGACCAAAAAAACTCAAGCTGTTCACAGTGATGCAAGCCTGCAGTCTCTAATACTTAGGAGCTTACCCTTCCCTCCTGGTTCTTGAGAAGTTAAGACTAGCTTGAGCCCTGTCTCAAACAAAAAAGCAAACAACAAATACCTTTACCTCAAAACAAAGTTAGCTTAACCCTTAGGTACCCATGGAAGAACAAGAACTAAAAGGCAGGCCTAAAACACAGAGCTTAACTTATTAATTTCACCAGGGTGGATAGTTTAAGAATTCCAGATCATTTGCACCTCACAACACTGCCCCAAAACTAGAGGCCATAGGAAGGTGGTACTTGGTAAAAACACTACAATGTCCACAAACAGAGAGGGCATGCTTACCTCAGTTCTCAGGACACTAGATTATAAATAAACACAGCCAAATGATAGGAGAGAGGAACAGTCAAAGGTATCAGTGAACAACAATTCAATACCAGCTATGCTGTTTCACAAAAAGAAAATTCAGGCAAAATTTAACTGTCACAGAAGAATACAAAAGCCTATAATCCTTGATAAATATAGTCACTGACCAATTCATAACACCAATTTTTAAATATATGGTTTGGGGAGTAGTGCCATGCACACTTTTACTAAAGCCCTCAGGAGACAGAGGCAGGCAGACCTCTATGGCCAGGCTAGGCTAGGCTACACAGTGAGAGCATATGACTCAGTAGTGCTAAGGACATTTACATTGCTGTACAGTCATCATTCCTATCCTTCCTCAAAACTTATCCATCATCCAACACAAAGTCTGTGCACTAATTAATAACTCCTCACTCTTTCTGTCCTGGAAACTACTATTCTATTTTTTTGTCTATGTGACTGCACAAATATTCTTTGTATATTTAGAAATATATGTATATGTAGAGCAGCATCATTATTTGTCTACTTGTATCTGGCTGTTTCCACTTGGTATAATGTGTTCAGGATCCACTCATCTTATATAACATGTGCCAATCTCCTTCAAGTCTGAATAATAATACTGCGCTGTATGGGTATAAATACATTTTGCATATTTCTTCACCTTTCCATCTTTAGATGGACAGTTAAGGTTGTTTCTGCTGTTTAATTCTGTTAATAGGCCCTCACTATGAAGCCCAAGCTAGCCTAAAACTTTTGAACCTCCATGACTACTGTAAATAGTACTATTGAGGTGGCAATGATACAAGAGACAAAAATAGATAGATAGATAGATAGATAGATAGATAGATAGATAGATAGATAGACAGACAGACAGACAGACAGACAGACAGACAGACAAAGTGTCCATTCATGACCAATTGAAATAGGTTCAACACTGAAGGTGGTAACAATTCAATTTCTCAGATTTCATCAGTTTAAGTACAGTCAAAACAGTCAAGTAGGCCATAACAAACCAAACTACCATTCATTATCTCTATCTTCAAACTAACAATGATGCTCAACTAGAGAAATGTGGTATCAAGTATTAAAAAAGACAAGCAAGTCCAGAGAAGTACAACTTGCCCAATATGTATCTTGCCTCACAAGACTGTGAGTTTGGATTTATGACTCAGTTCCTGACCCAGGGTAAGACTAGAAAGCAGTAGTGTGCATAACTACACAGCCGGCAGCATCTAGAATACCTTTACAGTTTTTGATGCTTGGGTTCCTCTCCAGATATTTCAATAAAATAAAGGGGTCCCTAGCAAGTACCAAGTGTTGTATTCCCCCACCTTTTTTTGTTTGCTTTTCAAGACAGGGTTTCTCTGTGTAAAAGCCGTGTCTGTCTGGGAACTAGCTTTGTACACCAGGCTGGTCTCAAACTCATGGAGATCCACCTGCCTTGGCCTCCCGAATGCTGGGTTTAAAGGCCTGTGCCACCACCACTCGGCAAGTGTATTTTCAAAAAACCTTTCCTGATGACTCTAACCTTCAAGCCATGATTCTGAACTACTGCACAATCAAAAACAATGAAGAAATAAGAGAGCAATGCCAGACGCACCAGAAATCTGTGAGTTTTCACAATTTAACTTGGCAACAATTTCCTCATAACCCAAAGCTAAACATTTCTGTATTCAGCAAAACAGAGTGGATATGACTAAGTGTAATGTTCTCTTTCCCCACATATCTGCAGCTGTAACTGATAAAGGCCTGACTATACAGTTCAATGAGGAAAGATCAAGTCTCTAGACTGGAGAACCCCAATGCAATTCAGTGGATAAACCCTGGCATGCAGATTTTCTTAGAGCCACTGTTTGGTCCAGTCCAAAAGCAAACATAGGAATGAGAAGAGAGGAGGGCTTTTTCACTACCAGTTTTGAACAAAACTGGAACACAGCTATCTTGTTGGCTGGAAGATGAGAATAGGAAAGGGGGCAGGATGATAGGACTGGCCTGGAAATCTAGTGATAATCACCCCCACCCTTTTTCCTACTGTTTTTGTAGAAGCCTTCTCAATATACCAGAAACAATTAACAACCTAGAGCAGGCTTGTGTTTCCACAGGGCAGACTGAGCCCATTTTTGAGACTCCTCTGCCAGGTTCCCAGGGAAGAATGCAGCAAATGACGGCTGGATGCCAGGACTAATCCAAAATGAACAAAATCACTGATCCCCTCAGAGCCCAGGGCTCTAGGGCCTGGCTGATATCCAAGCTCCATGGTAGACTTAGCCACTGGCAGACTGTGGGACCCTGGTCCCTGAGTGGTGAAGTGGTATGGCAGTCAAGAACAGAGACAGGCGGGCAAGGAGGCTCCATGCCAGAAAGGCCATTCAGTAAACAAACCAGCATGTCTAACTCCACAAACACTCAACATCATACTTTCACCTCTCCTGTTTGTTTTCCTACTCTGCTACCAATTAAAAGTTCCAAGAAAGGGGGCAACAATCCAAAGAATTAAGCATACAGTTAAAGCTGAACTTTGGTAGCACCTGTCAACCTCAGACAACATTTCACTGTCCAGGGAGGCCAGTGTAAGTCTATGATATGTAGACAGTATGCCTAACACCTCAGTGCATCCAGCATGTGGTAGGATCAGGGACACTAAGTTTCCCTATCTCTCTTGCTGAGACATTCCACCTAAGATTTCTTTGAATACACTAGCTTACCCCATCTTTTACAACCCTGCATCTGCCCTCCTTGTGATCTTCCTCAATGTTCTGAAAGTGGACAGATTGTTGTATCACATTCACAAGATTCTTAATACTGAGGAACTACACAAGCTTTTGCCCTTTATGATCTGGAACAAGCAAGGGTGTTCTATAAATTGTGTTGAAGTCCTAACTAATCTAATAACAAAAGGAAACCAAAGAGACACAAATGGGAGGGAATAACTAAAAAACTTTCTTTACAGATGACATAATTACCTCCTTAGAGGATAAAAAAAAAAAAAATCAACAAAAACAGTTCTAGAACTAAAAGCAAAGTTGAAGGTACAAGGTTAACATGTGAAAATAACTGCTTTCTTAGAGACCAACAACAAACTGAAATTTTAAATTACAAGCACTCAACTCCATCTTCCATACTGTGCTACTGTGACTGTCTCTGCAACCCCTTCTCCTAGCTGATATGGAAGTGACAATATTAAGTGGGGGCCTGGCAGGTTGGAAGCCCCCAACATTTGAAGTTTAAATTAATCACAAAAGGTCAGGCCCCACATATGCACATGTAGGAACAGAATGTCTAGGTAAGACAAGCCAGCGTGTCTGTCAGACAGGAAAAGGCAGTTTATCATAGCTGATTCAAGTGGAGCCCTGAGAACCAATGCAGGTGTGTGGAAGCAACTAAACAAAGCAGTCTCCCTGACCTCCCGACCAGTTTCCAACGCACCCTCCACCTGACTATGAGTTTAATGGGGCATAAAAAGAAACAAACCATTTTTTTTTCTAGCTCGGAGAAGCTAATGACAAAGATTGCTCCATTCTAAGATCCACCTGTTTCTCTGGCTGTCTAAGTGAATAACTACAAAACAAGTGCATCTGTGCACTCTTGACAGCGGCTGCCCCCACAGACGAAATGCTCCTAAATCAGCAAGACCTTTGTACAGACGATGACCTTTTGTGGTCCTGAGAAGTTATTTTGGCACAAGAAAAGAATTTTCTATCACCAGCCTTATATTTTTCTTTTTTTAAATGTATTTTATATGTATGAGATTTTTGCTTGCATGCATGTCTGATGCCTATGGGGTCAGAAGAGGGCATCAGACCCCCTGGATTGGAGCTACTGACAGTTGTGAGGTCATTTGAGTACTCCTCTGCAAGAACAGCAAGTACTCAACCATTTAGCCACCTCCCCAAGCCCATTAACCTTATATAAGAATTAAACAAGCCAGGTAGGTGGTGGAACACGCCTTTAATCCCAGCACTCAGGAGGCAGAGGTAGGTGGTCTGGTCTACAGAGTCAGTTCCAAGATAGCTAGGGGTACACAGAGAATTAAAACAAGAATTAAACAAGATAGTATGTAAAACTAGCCATTGTAGTTATGTAAAACTGTATCAGAAGTTTTTTTTTAGTCTTTCCCCCTTTCTAATACATAAATTTGTAATTCTCTAACTATGAAAGTTAATAGTCCTCCACTTAACATTTTTACCATTTTGACAAGAGAACAATACCATGGTAATGTCTGGTTCGGTCTCTTTATCACACCTTCAAATGTCAAGAAGGGAATGTGGAGACATGGTTGAGTGGGGGAAATTACTCTTGCTGACAAGCACAGAACTGAATTTCATCTTTTTTCAGATGGGTGCAGGTAAGAAGATACATAACTACAAACTTAAAACAGTTTCTCTAACAATTGTTAACTAAACCACTGTCATAATATACATACTATTGCTAGGAAATCAGATCCATGGGAAGAATGACAACCATTTATCCATTGTAAAAAAAGCCAATTCCTCCACCTACCTGGCTAGTATAAAAAAAAAGAGCTTGGGGTGGGCTTGGGGTGGGGATATATGTTAGCTGTGATCTCAGCACTAGAGATATGGAGGCAGGAAGTTAAAAGAGTTTGAGGCTATACTAGCTACATAAGACCCTGTCCAAAAAGCAAACAAACAAGAAAATACAACATTAAGAGTCCCCATGTAGCACAGATTAACTTTCTGGGATGGGCTCAAGATGGCTCAGAGGTTAAGAACACTGGCTGCTCTTCCAGAAGACCTGGGTTCCCAGTACCCACATGTCAGCTCAAATCTCTAAATCCTGTTCAAGAGGATCCAGCACCCTCTTACCTCTGCAGACACCAGACATACACATATATACATGAGGTACAGAGACATATATACATGGAGGCAAAATACTCATAAGAGAAAAATAGGTCTTTATTTTTTAAAAAAATTCCTAGAATCCCAGTACTTGGGTGATTGTTGGTATCCTCATGTCTCTTTGTCTATACCCTTTAAAGTACTACAGTAACAGCCTACTTCTGACACAAAGTCCTTCCTCAGTTACAGTAACACCACAGTACTGCAGAAATGAACATCTGAGGCACACAAACACACTTGATGTGGTGACTGCTAGCCTGAGTGTCAGACATCCACACTTCACAGAAATTAGGTAAGGCTCTCCCAATCCAGGCAGGAGAGGCCCTTCTGGTCAAGTGCTATTTGTGGTCAATCATTTGTCTTAAGATAGAAGGCCCTACCTATCATTCTATTAGTAAGAGGATCACTATACAATAAATGGGTACAGCCCCCTCTTTACATTTTAAAAAGAATTCTTGGGGCTAGAGGCTCAGGTTAGGAGCACTGGCTGCTCTTCCAGGTCCTCAGTTCAATTCCCAGCAACCATATGGTGGCTCACAATCATTTATTATGAGATCTGGTGCCCTCTTCTAGAATGCAGACAGAACACTGTATGTGTAATAAATAGTTAAATCTTAAAAAAAAAAAAAAAAAAAAAGAATTCTCTAATTGAGACTAATGCTCACTCAAGGTCTGTCACTTCTTTTTCTAAACTTTCATGTTTAGGAGTGTTTTGCGTGCACATATGTATGTGTACTATGTGTGTGCCTGGTGCCCATGGAGGTCAGAAGATGTCGGGTCCCTTGGAACAGTAGTTGCAGCTGGTTATGAGCTACCTTGTGGGTGCTGGGAACCAAACCTGGGTCCTGTGCAAGAGCAACAAGCATTCTTAACCACTGAGTCATCTCTTCAAGCGCCCCCCCCCCCCCCCAGTTCTGCCACTTCTTTTTTAGTTTCATTTTAGGTGTATGAGTGTTTGAATTGCTATGTCTGTGCATCACTTTCAGAGAATCAAGTTCAGTTCCCAGTACCAACATCAGATAACTTACAACTGCCTTTAACTACATGGCCAACTTCACAGCCAGGGAATCTGACACCTTTTGGCCTCCAAGGGGCACTGCACTCAGATACACTCAAACCCATACAGAGATATATAATATATTTTTTTTTTTTTGGTTTTTTGAGACAGGGTTTCTCTGTGTAGTTTTGCGCCTTTCATAGATCTTACTCTGAAACCAGGCTGGCCTTGAACTCACAGAGAGCCGCCTGCCTCTGCCTCCCAAGTGCTGGGATTAAAAGTGTGCGCCACCACCGCCCAGCAAGATATATAATTTTTAAAAAATCTTTAAAAAAAGAAAAACTAAAAATATTACTAAAACCATTGCTGCTCTGGAGAAAGCTTGTAAAATGGTACCTCTAGATCTGATGAATGAGTTGGGAGATTGTCTTTAAAACCCATGTTTTGGAGCTGGAGGGATGGCTCAGTGGTCAGGAGAACTGGTAGCTCTTCCAGAGACCCTGCATTTGACTCTCAGCACCCACAAGGTGCTTCACAAATGTCTATAACTATAGTCCCAAGGTATCTGAACCCTCTTATGACCTCCTAGGGTACTGCATACTCATGGTGTAGACATACATGCAAGCAAAACACCCCTATACATAAATAATTGGGAGGGGGGGCCTGAGACAGGGTTTCTCTGTGTATCAACTCTGGCTGTCCTGGAACTCACTCTGCGGACAAGGATAGCCTTGAACTCACAGAGATCCGCCTGCCTCTGCCTCCAGAGTGCTGGGATTCAAGGCGTGCGTGAAAGAATGTGGGAATCACCCTGATGACTCCTCAGCAACCCCAGTCTCATTTTGACCCCAGATCATCCTAAAGAGAAGTGAGAGAGAATTAAAAAGCAGAATTCTAAACCATGACCTCTAAACCATTGGGGAGGGGG